>JBCJKH010068912.1:0-10644 GCA_039877255.1 Loriculus beryllinus | reverse complement strand
AGTCCCTAATGAAGAGTCCCTCCCCAGCATCCCTATAGGCCCCCTTCAGATACTGGAAGGCTGCTATGAGATCTCCATGCAGCCTTGTCTTCTCCAGGCTAAACAGTCTCAGCTTTCTCAGTCTGTCTTTGTATGGGAGATGCTCCAGACCCCTGATCATCTTTGTAGCCCTCCTCTGGACTTGTTCCAACAGTTCCATATCCTTTTTATGTTGAGGACACCAGAACTGCACACAGTGCTCCAGGTGAGGTCTGATTACCAGGTTTATTACCAATCAGAAGTCAAAGTAATGAGAAATAAACCCAAATCTTAACACACCTCTCCCTCACCCCTCTCTTCCCCTACTCAACTTCACTC
Organism: Loriculus beryllinus; assembly: GCA_039877255.1. Taxonomy (NCBI): domain Eukaryota; kingdom Metazoa; phylum Chordata; class Aves; order Psittaciformes; family Psittacidae; genus Loriculus; species Loriculus beryllinus. Next base: position 10,287 of record JBCJKH010068912.1, on the reverse strand, counting down.
CCCAGTTCTCCACCTCCTGCCCTCCAGCAGTGCATGGGGACTGTGAATGGGAACTGTGGTCAGTTAGTCCTATGTTGTCTCTGCTGCTCTTTCCTCCTCAGGGGAGGACTCCTCACACCCTGTAGCCCCGCTGTTCCCAAACCCTTGCCATGCAAAGCCAATACGCCCAGTCCTGCCCACATGCTCAAAACAAACACACTGGTACGCTCAGCTGCAAAAAGTATTTCTGCTTTGAGAATAAGTATTTTTTGGTATCCACTCACAAGTCCTTCTTTCTCCATTGTACATACACCTGATTTTCAGTCTTGTGTCCTACCGCCCAGTCCCTCACTGTTCCTTCAGATTCTCATGGTAAAAACTTAACTTGAAACACATTTACCGAGTACTGCAAAAACTAGCTACCATCCAAATTAATTTGCCTATTCAATTTAGTCGGTGTATTGCTTGAGGTAAGTGGTTTCATAGAGTTTCTTTTTGAGATGCTGTTCAAAGCGGCATATCACAAAATCGTATGAGATATAAACCACAGCATTTTATCTTTGCATATGGTAAGGTACATTTCAGACTACTGCATCATATCACTGCATGGGGTAATTTTTATAGCTTTTTATCATACCGTTCAACATATGTATTATAAGGCCATTTATGTAGCCATTTCATCCAGTACAAAGCATAGCCTTTTAGCAGCAGGTAAACTCTTCAGAGGAAGTATTTCAGAGTGTAAGCTTAAATGCATGTGAAAGTACAGATATCATTGGGTTTTCATTTATGCATGGCGTATTCAGGCAGCTTTTGTGATGGCTGTAGAGAGTTCATTAAAGAAATCTGATGAGGATTATGGAGGGTTCACCTTGTTCTGTAACATCCATTTCTTCCAACCTGGTAAATTACCCTACTGGTGATAGAGTGGGATTCATCTGCTGGGTCAGGTCCTAGTTGCAATCTTCCTGGACCACTAAAGCCATTTGCTTCATCTCCACTCAGCAGTATTCGGTCACCATTGTTTGAGGCAGACCCCCACAGATACTTTGTTTGACTTTCTGCTGATTTTTTCCTATGATCTTGCCATTTGCAGCAGATCCCAGAGGGTGACTTTTACATGGAGCAGAACCCCGAGGCCCTTCAGATTATTTTGTCTTTACAATAGGTCTGTCATCATATTCAAGAGGATTTGAGGGAGACAAAGAATCATCTTTGCCTGGTTTCTTCTTCCCAGAGTCACCCCATATGTTTCCATCCCATTCTTCAGGGAATACAGTTAATTTTCTGATCTGTACAATGTCAGGGGGATTTGGAGTCCACATAAGTACCACCTTAACCTTTTCTTCCAATAGCTGTTTCTGTAGCTGCACAATTTTCAAAGACATTTTTAATTCAGATGCCTTTCTGCTTTCTATTCCTTCCTTTAGGTCTTGTTTCTTTTTATTGATGGTCTTCCTATACTGAAATATGTTTCAAGGTAGGTGCCTAATATTTTGCAAATAATTCCTTTTCCATACATTATATAGCTCCCGGCTACCTTTAGCTGTTCTTCCACAGTTTTCCAGTCATGCCAATTATTATGAGCCCATTCTTCTGAGAATTGGGCACTTCTGAGAATCTGAGAATCAAACTTATTCCATGCTTTCTTATGTAATCTGTGATACTAATTGCCATCCTGCCAACTATGTGAATTTGTTGTGAATGAGTGGTTTAGGGCACTCAGAATGACCATAAGGGGTATCAGCAAAAGTAGTTTTAACATGATGTACAAGCGCAACTTAAAGTCCAATAGCAAGGTTTACTCTGTTACTTACTACATGGATGAAATATACAAAGGAAAATCAAGCTAGAATTAAGTTAGAATGATTTGCACGGAGGCCAAAGATGCAAAAGGGTAAGGGAAACCCCCCCACTGAACCATGAGGTTCAGAGTTGACCCCCTGGTTTCTAAACGCCTAATGGAGCTTAGGTTTGTCTAGGTACAGTCTTAGTCTCAGACTTAGGCGACGGTTTATGTCTAAAGGAATTAACTACACAGATTCCGTTAATATTGATTTAGCATGTTGTCAGAAATTTACCAAGTATCTGTTGTGAATAAGGGGTCTCTCCGGCTTCAGTAAGGAAGTATCTCTCAGTAAGGAATCTTAGACCTTGGGAGGTGTCCCAGTTCAAGGGGAGAGACACTGACATGCAGTCCAGTTGCAATTTTAACTCAAATTGGACTCATCCAAAGATCTGTTGTTATCAGAGAGGTATGTCTCTTCCTCAGGAAGTAACCCTGAGAGATGTCCCAGCTCAAGAGGTGATCATCACCATACAGCCTCGCTATCTAGCATGGAGAACTCAAAGAAGGCCCACTTAGGCTGTCCTATTTATGGGATAAAGTGGTTGGTTTATAATCAAACTGCTTGTGATGGGGAAAGTATGCATGAGACATCTTGTATGCACAACTTCCTTTGTTCCTTGATGAATGAGCCTTGGAAAAACCACCTATTATCCATGTGTTAATTGTCTGGTTGCTGTTGCAGGTTCATACTCAGGGATGCTCACTGGGATTTGTGGGTTTCCCGATGGAGTTCTTTGTCCAGCTATAGCTGTGCCAAAATACTGCTACTTTGTTTAAGGGGGTTGAGTGCATCCATCACAGTTGTGTATATAATTAAAGCATATATTTAAAAATATGTCTAGTCTTGATGTAAAGACTACAAGTGCCAGAATCACATCTCTTGATAAACTTCCAGTTGTAAGTTACTGTCAGTATTGAAATGCATGCTTTTTCTTGAATTTGGCAAGCTTCAGTTTTCACCCACTGAATCCTGGCATGCCTTTATCTAGTAAAGAGTAGTGCAGGAACAGACAAGCAGTCCAGTGCATTTGTTTCCTGCCCCCTACTTCACAGGCATTGATTATTGTGCATTAGTAGTGGCAGGATATTTCGTAATGGATCTAGTTAGGTTTTGTCTGTCAGATACTTCCTGAAAGGTTATGTGAGGTCCTGATCTAAAGGAGGCTTGTGCTATGAACATCTTTTAGCCTGTATGGCACAGTTAAAGGCAGAGATACTTCAAGGTCACAGTTTCTGTTTTAAAGAAGGTGGTTTTCCTACTGTACTTTCACTAATCTTGGATGGTCCTGTCACTACAGCAGTCTTGCCCACTACAAAAGGCTGTCTGTGTCTTCCTACCTTCTGTCTAAAGGTCCCTGTGGTTCCTTTAAAATCTTTCAATCTTTTAAATCCTTTCTTAAACTCTTCACATATCACTTCAGTCCCTCTGTCCTACTTGAAGTATTTTTAGATCTCTAGTCCTGTCTTTTCAGGGAGGTGAGAAAAATTTTGTATCCCTGGCTTCTTGCAGCAGCAAACGACCAGTTAAGATTTACTGACCAGCTAGTTTGACAAGAACCTAGCACAGCCATTAGCAGCATTATCAGCGGTATTTGGCATGTACTAGTATAGATGTGCATCCAAAGGTGCACAGGTTCACAGGATCTGATGAAATGCATCTGCAGCTCCTGAGGGAACTGGCAGATGAAGTGGCCAAGCCATTATTCATCATATTTGAGAAGTTATGGCATTCCAGTGAAGTTCCCACTGACTGGAAATGGGGAAATGTAAACCCCCATTTTTAAAAGGGGAAAAAAAGGAAGACTTGGGAAACTACAGGCTAGTCATTCTCACCTCAGTGCCTGGCAAGATCATGGAGCAGGTCCTGGAGACTGTGCTAAGGCATGTGGAAAATAAGAAGGTGGTTGATGACAGCCAACTAAGTGCAAATCTTGCCTGACAAGTTTGGTGGTGTTCTATGACAGGGTCACAACACAGGAAGAGGGACTGATATCATCTACTTGGGCTTCTGCAAAGCATTTGACACTATCTTGCATGGTGAAATTATCTCCAAACTGGATAGACATGGGTTTGATGTATGGACCACTTGGTGGATAAGTAATTAGCTGGATGGTGGCACTCAAAAGAGGTTGCAGTCAGTAGTGCAACATCTGAGTGGAGATGAGTGACAAGTGCTTGTTCATCAAGGGTCTATTTTGGGACTAGCACTGTTTAGCAACTTTGTTGATGCCATGGGCAGTGGGATTGAGTGCACCCTTGATAAGTTTGGTAGTGACACCAAGCTATGTAGTGTGGTTGACACACCGGAGGGAAAGGATTGCCATTATTAGTTACAGGTGACTGACCATAATTCATTAATGTGCATTCAAAACTCTCAATTCATCATGGTGGGGCAGAAAAGGGCATTTTCTGTCTTGTTCTATGCCACTTAGTTGGGTCAATACACCTGAGATTCTTCCAGAACAGCAGCTATTCTAAGTTTCTTGCAAAACTTGTCCCAGGTTTATAGCTGCAGTAACTTGGAGGTGTAAATCCTACAGCCCTCTAAAAAAGTATGCTCCTTGCTTTGCTGCGGAAGATATAGTACAAAAGGCTGGGAGAACTGGATTTTTTTTTGCCTTAAGAACGTAAATATAACAAGAGACCATACCATTGTCTTGAGCTAACTGATGGGATAATATAGAGGTGTCAGAGCCAGACTCTTCCTGAATGAGCATAGGGAAAAAACAAAGGACAACAGACACAAATAGACACCTAGGTAATTTCAATTAAATATGAAGATTTTTCTTTTTCTCCATGCCAGGCTGTCAAATCTCTGTCCTTTGAGGTATTCAAAGCTTGATTAGACAAGGTCATGTTCATCATTTGGTCTTGCTTTCAAGGTGGTGGTCAGAGTAGACATCACTAGTGTTACACTGGAATGGGCTGCCCAGGGAAGTTGTAAATGCTCCATCCCTGATGATGTTCAAGGCCAGTTTGGACAAAGACTTTGGGTGACATGATTTAGTGTGAGGTGTCCCTGCCTATGCAAGGGGGGGCTGGAACTGGATGATCTTAAGGTCCTTTCCAACCTTAATTATTCTATGATTCTATGACACAGTCACAGATCCCTTGTAAACTGAATTATTCTGTGATTCCATGATAATCTTTTACTGAATTTGCCTTCTCATGTCATTATTTCTTTTGCCTGGTCTTTCTGTGTTCAAAAGTAGCTGTAACTTAAAAACCAAAGACACCTGTGTGACTGCTGGTATTTTGGAAAGTGCTCAGTGAGCAGCACAAGGCACTGCTATTCTGTTTATCTCCAGATGAGCTCCACACAGGTACCAGTTCTCTACCTCACCTCTAGCAGAGCATCATGAAGAGTATACTTAGTTCAGGATGAAGTTTTCAAGGCCAGGTTGGATGGTGCTTTAAGCAACCTGGTCTAGTGGAAGGTGTCCCTGCCTGTGGTAGAGAGTTGGAACTGGATGAGCTTCAAGGTTCCTTCCAACCCAAAACATGACTCTATGATTCAACTGGAATTAGCACCATGTTTGGTAAAGTGTATTGGAAAGTCACGTAAAGCAGATAAAACCTTGATAATAACATGGTCTGGGAATGGTTCTTTGCTGTATTATTAGTCAAGTGTGACATAATATATTTCATTGTGATGCCATCCTTTTTCTTTTCTCCCACTGATATAATTTTAGCACAGTCCATTCAATTTCAGTTTCATATACATCTGATGCAACAATTTTCTTTGCATACAGTATGCAGATGTGTTAACTGTTTCTGAGTTGATACAGATCTCAAAACTCATATATAATTTTGCTAATAATTCAAGAGAAACCCACATAAATTGAGTATAGAATTGTAGCATCATTTATATACTTGACAGGAGAACACTTCTCTCTCTCAGAAATCCATCTATTTTCAAAACATATATATGAAACTGAGGGTTAAGTGAGGCTATTTCTATTTACCAATCTCTCTTTTCTAATTAACATGGGTCTACATTGAAGTTTCAATATATGAAATATGTTTCCAACAGATTTCATATGTTCTGTGGGACTAGAAGAGTATATGTTTAATGGACTGAAAACACAATAAATAAGAAGAATAAATAACACAATCTGCTTTGCTGTACTGTTGTATAAGGTGTTCAGAACTTAACAGAAATATTCTGGACTGAATAAGCTTTCAGCAGTGCAATGTGCATAGAATTCATAACCAAGAAGCATTGAAAAGCTGCACAGAAACAAAGTAAAGCATCTGTGATCTATAAGGATATGTTAGATTCTGAAATAGCTAAAAATGTGACCAAACATACATAGGTGAGCACACACACCACCCTTTCTCTATATATGTGTATATACCATATATACGTAGTGAAGTCCAACTGAATGTGACAAGACTGGTTATCTTTCTTACCCTGACCACTGTAGAATAGACTAATGGAGTAGTAGCTCTGCTCTAGAATTCTGAGAGATTTTTCTTAAAAATAAAAAGACATTACATTTGAAGTTTTGAGTACATTTTCCATGCTTTAGTACCTTTTCAAGGGATCAATTCTTTTTTTCCACAATAAGATCCCGGTGTCATCAGAAAAAGGAAAACAGATGATGGGCTACAGTCAAAAAAATAAAATGTCGATTTCTCTTACAAAATGTGTTCTTTGTGTTTCATGTAATGCAGAATCATAGAACTTAAAATACTTTAAAGTACGTACAGTGTTATCTTTCCTAATGGCAAATATAATACTAGTTGCAATTATTTATTTCCTCTGACCTTTTCACTAGTATTCAGTCACATCATTTTGACACCTTGGGGTAGGATAATTACAAAATTAAACTTTTTTTACAAACAACAATCTTAAATGAATTTAACCAAAGCAAGAGAGCTCTGTTTAGTACTGCAGTGATTGAGACTGCCAAGGAAGTATCTTGCCTTAAGTGAAGACCCAAATATAACAAGTAGGTACATTTTAAGAGGAAAGAAGGTAGGAAATTAGTGTCAATGGTTCTAAATTATTATTACAGCCATGAAGGGCGTGGGACAAATACATAGGGATTTGCTCTATTAAACTATAAGGTTGTTAGGTCTATCATATGTTGTCTTCCTACCTGTTTGCAAACCAGTGATTATATTCCTCTCACAGATGGAAGTGTACATGTGATGCATCAACAAATAGCACAGCAGGATCAGATACTTTTTGGTCAAACACACCTCAGCAATGCAATCCCTCAAATCTTTACATGCATGTTATAGTCATGTGCATTCAACTACTATATGTGGGCTGTTTATGAGATGGGTTAATTTAGGTCACTCAATTTATCTTCAGCTGTGCATAGTTTGCAGCAAGTCCTACTTTTTTTCTTCAATCCTCAATCTGCTGAATTTGCACTTCTCGTGCTTTTTTGCATGAAATAAAATACAATAGACAAATATTATAATGTCTGTATTGCAATAGCTAAGCACATAGCTTCGACTTCACCAAAAACCTCCATATACCTCCATCCTATAAATTACATTTCATGTGAGTTGAGACAGAAATTACCTATTTTTTGGTCATGTCTAGTTATATTAAGGCTATTCTATACTGCTATGAAAATGAGTATCAGCCTACTGATACATAGACTATTTATATTTAGTTTGGAGACTTAACTTTTTAAAATTTGTGGAATAATTAATCTTGCTGGCCCATCGTCCTGAAATGCTGAAGAGCTGAATTATTTGATCAGGTATCACTTGTATCAATGTTGAATGGTAACCTTCTCTGTTCTTCTTCTCCTGGGCTTCAGAATGGGCACACGGTTTTTATCATAAGCTGCCTTATAAATAAAGAATCTTAGTTATCAAAGTCTCTCAGGCATGTCACACCATCTGCCTCATGTTATTGAAATATCCCATACTATGGTACGTTCAAAGAACATCAGCACCAATTCAAGACTTCAAAGTATTGCACAGCTTTGTGGTATGTCATTCTTAAAGGTATCCAGAATGTATTGTCCTGTCACTGCTTCACTTTTCCCAAAGGATAGTTTTATCATTCTCATGGGTTTGGCACAACCATTGAAGAGAAGAATCCCAGGAGAGGTTCATAACAGCCTTCTTTTATCATTCAAGCATCACGCAGCTACAGCTTTCCTTTTTTCACAGGGTCCTGTATCCTGTGATCATGGCTCAAAGAACAGCCTGGGCATCACTGATTGCCTCCTTGGAGCACAGAAATAACCACCTGTGACTTACAGAACAATTATATTTGCTAGGTTTGTTCAGCAGCATTATCATACCACAAATTCCTGAAATGCTTGGCAATTTTAGGCAATTTTGACTAATGCCTTGGAAATTACAGAAGCCTGAGTCATTTCATTCCTTTATTTCATAGACCTTTTTTATTCTCAGAAGGCTATTCAAAATCTCACCAACTTTTGTTTTACTTCCTGCTCTAAGGCAAACTTTAAACACTCATTCCAAATGTAGTGATAATTTAGTGGTGAATCAAGGAACCAACCTCTATACATTCTGAGAATACCAAGAATTTGGTTGGCCTTTGGTGTACTTTGCATTAACATCATCTTGTTTGAAAATGCCTTTTCCTCTCCAGTTGCTGCAGCCTGGGAACAATTTGCTTGTTAAGACCTTAACTCACACATCACCTGGAAAGAGAGAGAATACAAGACTCTATCTGTGTGAACAGCTATAGAGCAAGACCTGTCTCTTCACCAAGAGCAGTTCGCAGTCAAGTGCAAATTGACCATTGCGGAGTTAAAGTAGGAAAGTTGTACAGAACCTAAAGGCAAAATAAAGCTGCCAAAAATGGCTTGACCAAAATGACTGAGACATGAAGCAGAAATTGTTCAGCAAATCAGAAATTGTGAGTCATTAATGATGCATATTGTTCAATTTACAAATTAAATTAATTGTGTTAAAAGTTCACAGTGGTGAGTCAAGTAATTTTTCAGAGTACGCATCATATTTAGACCCATTAAGGAATTTCTGTGGATGAAAAGTGAGCTGTTATTTGATGATTATGTCTCTTTCCTAAGAACCCTAAATTAAATTTTTAAAATGTCAAGCAAATTAGCCTTGTATGCATTTCTGAGGCACAAAAATCTTTTGAGGATGTTATTTCTTCATCTGGTAAGACCTTGCTATGCCTGAATATACACAGCACAGTACAGCATCTGGCCTTTCAAGCATTAAAAGCTTCTGAAACTTCTTAAAGGATAAAGTCATTATGAGGTATATTTTAAAAATAATCCAATAAATTAAACAAGAGCTTATTCAATTCAATTTATCTTTATGGTTTTTTCCTGGTCCACAGCTATGAGAGAGGGAAAAAGATGGCATTGCTTTTGATTCCTGTTCATTAAATACTGCACTGGCAGTGTCTTTATTTCTTTCCAGGCATTAATTTGTTGGTTTGTTCTTTTTGGCTTAATTTTGAACAGCTATTCATTTTTTTCAGGCCAGTAGAAAGGGAATAAACTCCTTGAATGTTTTAGTACTTTACTTTTGTATTTCCATTTTCTGCATGCAAAAAATATAGTACATATTAAAAGATCTTACTGGAGAGAATTGCATATTAGTACGTTCTTTTTTTGTATTAGATTTCACACTGTAGTCCTGGTTGTATGAGCTCCTGTTGGGTGACGCGATGGTTTCCATTTAGAAGACCGATTTTCATCTGGAAGCTGAAGAAGGCTTTCTCTCAAAGTTCATCATCTAATTTCTCCTTCCACAGTGAAATTAGCTGGCAGAGGAGTTTGTGAAATTGCTTTCATTGGAAGTACTTGGAGCAAAATTCAACATTAAACTGTGGAGGTTTGCAGATAATTAAATCAGTTATAAGATGAAGTGGCAGACACCTAGGGAGATGCAGAAGATTTCTCACCAAGGAACAGCACACAGTTCACCTCAGCTGGTGTTTCTTTATAATCCAATTTGAAACCCTATTCTAGTCTATTATATCCTATCCTGTTCTACTCTATTCTATCCTATTCTAACTCAGCTCCCAGACTGCTGATGGTTCGTCACTCTTCCTTGACTCTCTAAGTAGGAAACAACAGTGTAGGTTTTTAGAAGTAAATTAACTTTCCATGATAAAAAAAAAGAGATACTGCAAGCATCCTAGTGTGAGGAGTCATGAGGCATCTGCCAGAAGAGAAGGTGTGGAACAAGGAGGACCTTTAGGATGGATTTAAACCACAGTCAGGATGAATTGATTTTGAAAGCCATTAAAACCTTTTTCAAACGTAGATGCTTCCTTAAAATTAGGCAAGGGGCCTACAAGGATGCTGGAGAGGAACTCTTCATCAGGAACTGTAGTGACAGGACAAGGGGTGATGATAATTAACAAGGGAGGTGTAGGTTAGATATAAAAAAGAAGCTCTTTCCTGTGAGGGTGCTGAGGCGCTGGCACAGGGTGCCCAGAGAAGCTGTGGCTGTCCCATCCCTAGTGCTCAAGGCCAGTT
>JBCJKH010068903.1:0-23122 GCA_039877255.1 Loriculus beryllinus | reverse complement strand
CACGTGTACATACATACATGCTCACTGTTACATTTCGTGTTTGAAAGCAGTGGTATGCAGGCTGACATACGGAATTGGGGAAGAGTAATGTCTGTACAGATGGGCTGTCACAGTCCTTTGAAACAAGCAAGCAAGGCAGAAAATAGCATAGTGGACCATAGTGGGGAGAACTTTCCCTGCTTTTAAGTTATGTGTCTGTTGGGCAAGATCTGCTTGTTAAAGTATTGGGTGGGAAAGCACCAAGGAAGCAAAGGAGGCAGAAAGTCTTAGGTACTTGTCTCTCAGCCTCCTCGTGTAGTTGGCAACATAACAAAGGAAGGACTTGAGTCATTTCAAAAGGAGAAAACCAGTGACTGTCTGGACTTTTATCAGAGAATTTTCCCAAGAGTTTGAGGGACAGCCAGAGAGGCAGCATGGGGCTGTTTGAGCAGCCAGCCTTGCTCAGGAGTGCTAATGACAGAGAATGTCAATGAAGTAAAACAGTTTTGACCTGAGATCCAGTTTCATGCCCAGTTCAGCCCTTTTAGTAGGGAATCCATAAGAGGCTGTCACCCTCTCTTCTATGGGAGCTCTGCCTGACTTTGGTCCTTTCAGCTCTATAGCTGTGCGTGATGTATGTCTTGTGGTTCTTGCTTGCCTAAAGATGTTACCATGTGGGACAGGAAGGTTATCTTCTTTTCATGCTTCACTGTTGTTTGCAGTGTCTTTGAAACAATAGTTTGGGGAGGTGGTTTTGGATCAGTTTTACAAATCACTGCTCTGGTACTTGAAGCACATTGTATCTGGTGCCTAATAGTGAACATTGTTAGAGGATCACAGTATAATAAATGTAATTTGTACTAAGAACTTGAATTTACTAGCCTCTATACATGTGAAGATAGATCTATCTGTTAAATTTGCTTATTTTTGTAGCAGCATCTCCAATATTTATCTCATTTGTACTCTTAATGGTATTATTTCATCTGGACATACTGACATCTTAATAGTCCTTCAGCTCTGAATCAATGCGTTTGATCCCTACATTGCTCCAGTCAAAGCCCATTCCTCTAGAGTGATTTCTTTCTTGTTGCATCATTTTTACACCAGAGAAAATGGGCATAAATTATGCAAATTAAATGTCATTTTTTTAGCTAAGTAGGTTCTTTGTGGTGCTGAAAAATCCCTGTCTTGGTTGCTGAAACTTCTGTCGGCTGGAGTTTCAGGTGTCAGTGCTTGGGTTCTAGAGACTTAGAGGGTTCCTTACAGTACCAAATTGTCTAATGGTGAATGCCCTGCCTTTGAAGGGTGTATGGTTCATTGCATTTGGGATATTGTACAGTGTGATTTTTTTAATTTTTTTTTTACCCATGTGTGTCTTTGACTATAAACAGATTCCATTTCCTCTAAGGCCTGAAGTATGCACACAGATTTCTGGAGGAGGTTATTATCAGTTCTCGGTAGCTGTTTCACTTTTGCACTGAGTGAAAACCACTGTTGCTGTGAGTGAGGGTATCTCAAGCTGTCACAGGCTTCAGATGATGAGCAGCACTTCCTTCCTGCTCACTGGGATCTGTAAGAAACACATTCTCAACCTCTTGAGTCTCGTGACTCTACCAGCAAACACCAGCTGTCCTTTATCTGTGATTTGAAGGAGATTGTCAAGCTTGCGGTATCCTGGGTAATGTCTTCATTGTGAATGTGGGTATTTACTTTAATGCCATTACAGTTTCCTTCAGTACTGTACAGCACTGCGAATTTATGGGAAGAGTAATTTCATTTTTCCACTTTCCTTATCCTTTGGGGGGACCACTGGTAACACACAGAACTTAGAGCACATTCATACCTACCTTATGAATAAGAAGTTTTAGAATCTTTTGTAGCTCGAGGTTTGATATGTTAAAAGTGGTTGCTTTCATCAGATTAAGGTTTCATTATATAATTTTACGGAAGTATTTGCAAGCAATACTCTTTAATCATGTGGAAAAAATACCTGAAGCTTTGCTCTCGGTTTTAATCTATTAATAGATGTGCCTCAATGTCTCAGCAAACAATCGTGCCTCTCTAGTCCTGTGTATGTGAGGGAGCACAGAACCAGCGGTGCAGCTTGCACTAGTGTTTTCAGTCTGATTTTGACACACTGCAGATCACTTTGGTTTTAAATTGGGTGTCCAGAGCCTTGTGTTGTCTTGTTTCAAATACACTAAATCACAGGATTGTTAAAATAGGAACTCGACAGAAACACCATTTATAACAACTGTAGATCAGTGTTGTTACGGAATAGCACAAATAGAATAATTCCTGAAGGTTTCTCAGTGGTGACTCATAAAAATTGACACCATCCTCTGCCCACCCTCCCTTGGGACGTAATGAATCTAGAGACTCAGTTTTTGCTAACACTAGCAGGTTCTTAGTGATGCCAGTATGATCAGAGATGGAGGTGAGGTAACTGATGGTGTCAGTTGCCAACAGGGAGGCAGCACTTTTGTTACATGTAAAGCCCCACATGAAGTGAGTCCCTGTTAAGCAGAGTAACAGTCAAGATTCTTTAAACACAGACACTGAACCGCAGAAGCTGAGAGTGGATGTGTTTTCCCCACCCAGGAAGCTCTGCTTGTCTGGGAAGTAAGTATGGAACAGTTTCCTGTATTCAACATCACAGGTGTACAGTGCGGGCAGGGAAAGCATCTGAGCTATAAATGTGCAGCTCCTAAACTGTGTGCACACAGTAGATGAGGGTAGATGGTGGGAGGCTTTGCTCTGCCACTGGGAGAAACCCTTGTGCCTGTCAAGCTGTGAGGATGGAAGCTGCTGGCTAAGCAGGCTCTTCTGCTTTGGCAGCTTGGCACTTGTTCTGCATCTTTTCCCCATGGCTGAATTGTGCCCCACAGCAGTGTTCCACTTGCCTTCTTCCAGTGTCCCCTGCAGATGTTCCTCACACATAACATGAGGCTCTTCTAGTCAAAGAGGAACAAGGTGTTTCCAGAGGGTGGTTCATGAGCAGAAGTAGCTGTGGAAGAGATGTCTCCTTCAGGAAGAGAGAGCTCATACTTTTTCTTCTCCCAGTGTGTGAGAGCTCAGGGGACTGAGGCATTGCCTGAGGCCAAAAGCACTCTTTCTTTTCCCCATATCAGAGCAGCAGTTTCCATAAAGTCTCTTCAGAGGTGGAATTCTTTACCTGAGTTTTTGGTCTTGGTGTTTGTCTGATGTGTAAATACTGTTGCTCACACTTGTTTCTGCAGTGACCGTTTGGCTCCTGAGCTGGACATGATTGTACCAATTGAGTCTACTAAAGCCTATGATATGCTGGATATCATACACTCTGTAAGTCTGCTAGTGTGAGCACTGGTGAAATGAATATGGATAAATTATATTCTGTATGTGAGTAATTGAAAGAAACCCATAGAACGGCACTGAAGAGGTTTTTATTTTTAGTCTTCCCAAGTTACTGTTTTACCTGGGAAGTAGCCATGAATGAAGGGACAACAAAAACCACAGAAAAAAACACTTCAGCAGATGAAAGGAATCCTAAAGCTTGATTCAGGATTCATCTTTACATGCATGTGTAACTGTATAGATGAAAGATGCTGTAATTCAGTTTTCTCTCTGAGGCTGAAATCCCCTCCCCTCTTGTCCTGAGTTCTGTCACTTGTCCCCTCCCATACTTTGTTATTACTGTCTTGAATTCTCTCCTTTTCTTATAAAAGATGATAAACTGCATGGAGTGCACTCTCTGTTTAGGTCAGTGAGTTACACACATGGACAGTACAGGAATGGTTTTTTTAATCACAAGTCAAGCCCTCAGAAGCTTGGAATCTCTGATGTTAATGTTCATCCTGTGAAGCAGAGCTCCTGGGAGGCTGGCATGCAAGGGAACATCTGACTCTTTTCTAATACCCCCTGAAAGGTGCTACTGCAATGTGTGAATAGTTGAAATGGCACGGGCAGTGCTGGTAATTCTCTTGCCTAACACTGAGTACTTCACTTTTCCAGTTATAACACCTTAATATAGTCTAAATGCTCGGGCGTTTTTACATGGTTGTAAAAGAAGCTTTATCACGTGTAAGTGTTATATACCCCTATAATGCACCCCCAGAGTCCAGATTTTAAGTACTGAAATTGCCAGCTGCTGCTTTTGCCACTCAGCTGTTGAGTGGTGGATGCCCACCCCAGGATTCCGAGGTGTATGCTGAACCTAGGACCGAATCCATTTCAAGGCAGGACATACAAACGGGGGTGGGGTGTCAGCTGTGTTTGTAGGACCTTTACATATTTCTCCCTTTTGCTATTTTATTGAACTCTCTCTCCACAGACTTCCTCAGCCATCGCACTTGCTACATTCAGGTTTATTTCAGTGTAGAAAGTAAGCTCAGGATGTTTTTAATCTCTGGATTTTTCCATTCTGAGTTTCAGTACTACTGCTCCAAGGTAATAGGTAGCATCTGAAAAAAAATCCTTTTTAGAATTAGGGAACCAACCCAAAGCCCTCCCATGGACTTCAAGAACTATTAGGGAAAGAAATGACACTACTTCAGTAACACTTAAATATTTTCCACTACTTTTCATTTGGCTTAGGCTCAGAAATGACTGACAAGCTGCAGTCTGTATTGGCAAAGTTGTCATAAACAGCTGAAAACAAGGAAATGGAGTTGAAAACAGTAGGTAGGCATCCATGTATAGGTGTCGCTGCTGCTCCATATGTAATTATGATCTCTTTTGAACACAGCAGTTTTGTATTGGCCTTTGTTAGATCAGAGCTCCAAACATGCAAGGAAGTAGAGTATGTATTCAATGTGTCCTGGAGCATTCCTGACATCTGTGAAGTACTGTTTGCTTTGTATCACTGAGACTTGTTCTTTGCAAGTGTAGTCTGCCAGTTACTGAGCTGTGAGAAGGCAGTTCTTAACATCCAATTCAAAATGCTTATTTCTTGTAAGGTAGGAAAAAGGCTTGCTACAGAGGAAGTGTCAGACATGTTCTCTGATGGAATGCCGAAGTGGCAGTTTTGACAAGTGCAGCACTTGTTAATTCCTGGGCTGATGGCTGAAAAGGGGACTAAAAGGTGTCTTTCTTCCTCCTCCTCCTCTTTAATTATGTGAATTCTGATATGTTTTAAAAGCTGCAGTACTGATATAACTGATTTTATTTGCCTCTGTAAAGAAATATGCAGATATATGTAAGTCAGTCCTCATAAGGGCGGGCTCTGCCTAACTCTCACCCTTGTAGGTTGTCGATGAAAGAGAATTCTTCGAGATCATGCCTTCCTATGCCAGGAACATTGTTGTTGGCTTTGCCAGGATGAATGGACGCACTGTTGGGATAGTGGGCAACCAACCCAAAGTAGCATCAGGTTAGAGCTGGCTGTATTAGTCCGGTGTGAAACTGCCACCAATCATGACTTTGTGCTTCGCTCCTTGTTTTTAATTTTTGTGCCTTTTTGTTTGGGAAGATCAGATGAGCCAGTATGATGTGTTATTCTTTTGTAATGTTGACAAGATATGACTATGCAGGTACTAGGCAGCAGGTTTTGATATTAACTTTCATTTGGCTTTTAATGTTTCACATAGGTGGTTTATGCAAAATGTGTTTTAGTTGAATATAACAGCACATAATAAAGTCTAAATCCACTGAAACAGAACAGAAACTTTGCAGCGTGTTTACCAACCCCACTGAAGTGTCTCACAATATTAGTGGACTAAATTAATTTTTTGTTTACATGGAGAGCTCTGCAGCCTTTCAACATGACTGATCTGAAAAATACCAATAAAGAGAAAATGGAACAAAAAATATTAAAAATTGGAAGAATATACTGAGTTTAGACTGCTGCTTTGGGGGGTAGGAAGGCTTTCTGCAGAGTGTTCAGAAATTAGTGCCCCCTGAATGCAGTTTGTACTCTACTCTTAGTTCTAAACCAGGCAAACTTCATGGCAGATTATCTCTATATTGTCTACAGATAAGCTTTTGTTCTGTTTTATGAAGACAATAGAGCTAAAATAGTGTGATTTTGAGTTGTCCTGAATTACTGCCATTAATATATCATTGGAACTGGTAACATCTTATCCTGTTTTCTTAACTTTAGGGTGCTTAGACATAAATTCTTCTGTGAAAGGAGCCCGCTTTGTTCGTTTCTGTGATGCTTTCAACATACCACTGATTACTTTTGTGGATGTTCCTGGATTTTTGCCAGGTAAGCCTTGCCTTTATATCTTACCTCATTGCAGGGTGGGGTTGGTGTTAAAAACTCATTTTAAAAGCTCTGTGAGAAGACCTTTACAGTAATAGACTTAAACCAGGCTTTAAAATCCTACTTCTGGGGACAGAAACTCTGTATTCCGAGTACAGTAGCCATAACAAGGAGATTGAAATACCCAAGAAATTGCAGGAAAATGAAAGAAGCGCCTGTACAATGGCACTAAATGTGTTCTGAGGTTACAGAGCTTTTCAGGACTTGCTGAAGGAGAGGGCCAGTTCATGCAGTAAGTCAATGTAGAATGTTTAGCAGTTGATAGAGATGCTGGGATGACCAGTTGGCCAGAGGTGACCATGGGTATGTCATGCCCTGGAAAGCTCTGTCCTGCTGTTTGGAATTCCACCACAATTGCATGGCTCTGACTATGGCCTGTCCAGGAAAAAAAAAAGTGTGTTTCCTAGAGATGCTGTCCTTGTCATAAATGGTGTAGAACGTCCACTGTTTCCTTTATTACAAGGAGACTCCCTGTCCCTTTAAATGCTCAGATGTTTTATTCAGAGGCTATTTTATTTATAAGCCTGTAACCTGGATAGTGTGGTAGCAGAAGGCCCTGCAAAGACTGTGGCTGCCCAAGAGGCAGTGGAAAGCAGTCCCACACACTTGTTTCTGAGCTCTCTGGTTAGGGTTACATGAGAACACAGCACTGCTGATTCTTCTGTGGGCAGGGAGGCCACTGGTCAAAGCAGCTGAGTTACTGAGCTAGTACAGGCCTGTGTTGCTCTCCAGGCTTTGCTGCAGGAAGAGAAACTACTTCATCCACCAGTTTCATCTGCTGTACTTAATGCCCAAATGTGTAAAAGGATGAAGCTATACAGGGGAAGGAAACAGTACATCCTTGGTTGCTGTTGATTCAGTTATACACAAACCCCTATCTCTGTATCACTGGGTTTTTTTATGCTCCAAGGCATTTTTCAGATAAAAGAATGCCCATGGTTGAGAAGCTTTAGGTGAATCAGTAAGGAAAGATCTGAGATTAGATTATTTCCAGCATAGGCTTCATGAACAGTTAATGTTAAAATGACCTTTTAGAAAACAGGTTATGAGAGGATGATGAATGTTATACAAAGAAACACGCTATGTCTTTCATACCACTTAATATATAAGGTTAATACTGTTGGGTAAACCAAGGTTTGCCTCAAGGCCTCTACAGCTATCAAAGCATCAAAATGTCAGGAGTCAACATTCCAGTTCTTGCTTTGATACATGTTTTAACAATGAGGCAATACAGAAGGTGTTAACCTCCTTCTTCCCTCCTGGCCTCTGACCTTCCTCTCTTGCTGTGGACATCTCTCCTCGTGTGAGGTGGACCAAGCACAGCTTAGTTCACTTGAGGGGCTACTGCAGGACTCTAGATTTGGACAGTTGCTCAGAGTCCAAGACCAAACCTATTTCCATACAGCTAATTAAAAGTAGTAACTTAGTATTGCACAATAGAATGTTGATTTGAAAGTATGGAAATGGAAGATAAACAAAAGTAGAGAAAGCTAAAAAGAGGAGACCTGAGGCTTGGCACTGATTCTAAACTGATGTATTTTTAGGAGTGTGACAAGATGAGTACAATAGCATCAGAAATTTCAGGTTAAATAACAAATTCTGAAGGTGGTGGTCAACTCATCTCTGTGCAGTACAGAAGACGAATGTTAGTGATCCAAATACTTTAATAGGTGTGCACAGAGATGACATTTAAAGACATTCATAACCAGTAGCTGGATCAAAACATGTATTTAGAACAATTCTGGGACTGAATCTATGATCAGAAGAGTTTGTCACTTGGCCATGGGTGACAGTGTAAATAGTTCAAATAATAACTGAATGGTCTTACACTTGAAGTATTTTTAAGTGATTGGCTACACAGCTCTAAGTGTGAATTAGAAACTGAGACCAGGAGTAGATCATGGGGTCTGCAAATGCTCTGCAGCATCCGGGTCTAGGCTGAACATCCCAGCTGTACTCAGACTGTTGTCAGGCTGGTTCCGATTGCTGCTGCAGGGAAGGCTCTGCAGGCTTTACAAGTTCCACAAGCTGGAGGGAAACAACCAAAAGTGAAGTTGTAGCTGAGAAGAGACATTTCTAAGTGTAATAATTTGTACATGATTAGCCACTCAACTGACACTGTGGGAAGCATTAAAGTCAGGCCACCCAGAGAGTTACTACAACTCACTGAAGAGTTTTTCTTTAAAATCTTACATTTAAAAAAGATGCAAATTAAAGAAATCCCAAAGTACTCTAAGAAGTTATCTCAGGCGCTGAAAGCAAAAGTCAGGAGGTGGATAAACTGCTAGAAAGTAATTGTAGAGTTACATCCAGTAGTCTGAAATTCAGAAATCCTACAAATAAGGTGTATGGGATTGCTGTTTTCAGGTCACATCAATGAGGCCTGTGTTTAACCTCCTGTAAAACAAATTACTTGTATTCATGTTTGCTGCCTGTGATCATTCTTCATCAGCACCTGCTGTGAGGATCTTTACAGAGGAATTCATGCTCCATTGTTTAAGGTCCATCATCTTGGCCTTGCTTGAAGGACAGCTAGGATAGGTCTCTTGACAGCCAAACTGCCTCACAGTATGGCCTATTAAAAAGGGGATGTGGAAGAGTGGGTTTGTGGAGAAGTGAATCTAGGTTGTGTTTTTCACTGTTAGTCACAGTCTAAGTCCTGAACATGATGTAACTGTATTTTGTTCCTAGGGATATACCATCTGGTGAGTGTGCTGGTTATGTGACCTCATCTGCAAATAATATATGCAGCTTTTGGTGCGAGTCTTACTGTAGCGTTGCTCAGTATCTGATTGAGACCATTGCCTGGTATTGCCTTTGCCTGGATATTAACACTGCTCTGGTTGTTGTTAGGTTTGCTGCCAGCAACAGATGATGATGCCAAACTGCATAGGGGGTTTTGCGAATTCCCTGGAGTGAAAAAAGTTCCTTGTCGTTTATAGGTACAGCTCAGGAGTATGGTGGAATCATACGTCACGGTGCGAAGCTACTCTTCGCCTTTGCAGAAGCAACTGTGCCTAAAATCACTATCATCACCAGAAAGGTAAGTTAGCACTATTCCATAGTGCTCTGCTGGAGTTCTTGTTTTCACCAGTAGCGATTTTTAGCTATGCAAAGCTCTGTCCATCTGTCCCACTTGTGCTTTCTGTCGTCACATCTCCATTTGTCCCATCTGGTAACACCTCTTTATGTCAAATTACAAGAGGCCATTTCTTCTATTCTCAGACTATTACCTCAGCTCCTTCATTCCTTGTTCCTCTGCATGCCTCTAAAATCACATGTTTCTGTTCTTTGCTTTCTCCCTGGAATGCCTTCAGTCAAGTATTTGTCCTTTGTCACCCAGCTTGTCTTGCTGAGGACATGCCATCTGTTTGCACAGAGCAAATCATCTTTCTCTGTTCTTGCCACTTCAGTCTCCTTTTCCAAAACCAGTGCTAACTGTGTATTTACACATTGTGCCTGCAGGTTTCATGCTCACATGGTTTCTCTTCTTCCATTTACTGCTGCTATAGTCCATTTAATTTTTTCTCCTCCCTTTTTCTGCAAGGTACTCGATACCATGTTGCCATAAGCTCAGGGATCTTGTAGGTCCTAAATAGCTTAGCTTTTTCCTTGCTGGTCTGCCCCTCCTGCTTGGTTTTCTGATAGGTTTGCTTTTCTTCTTGCTGTCCCTTTTTTCTTTCTCTGATTCTTGTCAATATTGCCATCCTTTACTTCCCAAGTTTGCAACCTTGCTGTAGCTTTCAGTAATGCCTTGCAACAGACTGTACTGCAGTCTGCTCTGCAGTTCTGCAGTATCTGTTCATCACTGCTGTCTGGAGCGCTTCCAGTACCAGAGTGGAGCGCTGCAGAGCCTGAATGCTGCATTCCCTGGCCAGGAAATTCCAGAAGCACATCATTTGTTTGTGTGCATGTGCATGGTGTGGCTTGAGGCCTGCTGTTTAAGATGTATGGCAATTCCTCCCTACCTGCCATCAAGAAGGGTTGCGGGTTACCAGCAACCCCCTTCTTCACACTTTGGGGTTCTAGTTGAAGAGATATCTGTCTTAGGAGAGCATAGCAAAAGGGAGATGGTCTCTTTCAGGTAAAATTTAGCCCCAATTGCTTGCCTTTGGAATAGTAAGAGCTGCAAGAGGAATGTAGGCTATTGCTGCTGTGAGCAACTTCACACTAATCCCTTGGTTTTTGTTCCAGGCCTATGGGGGTGCCTATGATGTAATGAGCTCAAAGCATTTAAGAGGAGATGCAAATTATGCCTGGCCTACTGCAGAGGTGGCAGTGATGGGTGCAAAGGTAAATCCAGGCTGACTCCTTACACTCTGAAGCAGCTGACCAGAATGCACATCTGTACAGTGTGGCAGGGGGAAGGGGGTGGTGGAACACACAAATATCCCCTGTACGGCCCCATTTACTGTCACTGACATGTACATTTTATCTTCCTAGGGTGCTGTCCAGATCATTTTCAGAGGAAAAGAGGCAGATGCAGAGGCAGAATACGTGGATAAGTTTGCAAACCCCTTTCCTGCTGCCATGAGAGGTCTGATTATCTCACACTTTGTGTCCTGTCTGAGTTTGCCATTGCGTGTAGTAAATTTGTAGCTGTTGAGTAACTTTTTGCTAGTGACATTTGCATCTGAGTCAGAAAGGTGATGCTTGACCACAGATGGTGGAAAAACACAAAACATATTCAAATGGAGAGAGACTGGTAAGATGTGGGGATTGCACTGGAAATCAGATTTTCAGTTTTATAGACACTGGAAAGCATCTCAAAAGGCAGCCTTTCCCTTGAAGGTGCAGGTGCTTTGACAGTCTGTTTTGACAGTGGCCTTAAGAAAAGGTCAGAGTCTGGTTCAGGTTAGTGAATCTCTGGAGTAAATTCTCCCACTGTATTTCCTCCTGGCTTGACTGTGCTGTGGAAGGCAGTTCTGCAGGCTCTGGAGCTGGCACTCTCCATTTCCAGTTGTGCTGGCTTACTCTGTTGATAGGGTTTGTACTTCATTTAAATCCCAGTAATAGCGCCACAGAGCTGGGAGGACTTTTCTACCATAATCACTGTGCACAGTATATCCCTCCCTCTGGTCTTGCAGCAGACTACTGCTGCTGTTAGAGCCAGAAAAAAACCCAGCTGCCTGCATGTGCAAAGTCAAGCGATGTCTCTTCTATTCAATGCTTGTAAGTCAGTCAGACTAATGGTAGTACATGGAAGGAGATGGTACGTCTAAACTTTGCAGTAACAGGTACAGCACTCAGTAAAGCCCCTCCTTAACAATTTATGGCTTGCTAACTTTCACAAAAATTACACCCCCAAATGTTTCTAATTTAAAAACTGCTGACACAGGAATATTTCCTTTTCAGGCTGTTTAAATTATCTTCTTAATTTGTAACTGCTTATTCCAGGCACTGCTTTGATTCAGCTGATTGACATTGCAGCCTCCCTGCAGCAGGCTGAGAGGCAAGCAAACACTTCATGGTTGGTCAGGTTTTTTTTTTTGTTTTCTTTACAGGGTTCGTTGATGATATCATCCAACCTTCAACCACCCGCATGCGCATCTGCCATGACCTAGATGTGCTGGCTAGTAAAACACAGTCCACCCCCTGGAAGAAACATGCTAATATCCCACTGTGAGCTTAAGGAGGGGCTTGGCCATGCTGGAAGACACAGCAGTATTCTGAATGCAAATACTCCCTGTTTAAGTGCAGGTCTACTTTGCAATGGAAACAGTCTTTTAATTGATTTTGTTAATACCATTAAATCATAGTATGTATCTCATTTAATTTAAGGTCTTACCACTTCATCTCTATAAACACATTTTGGTGGGTTAATAATCTACACAACCTGCTATGGCTTCTGCAGGTGAGTTGTTACAAATTGCACAAGGTCAGATGTTCCATGGGCTGCTTCATCCTGTAGGACCTGGAGGTGGCTTGGGCAGGCAGAGCTGCAGCAATGTCTCACTGCTCAGGGGTCAGACCATGGGGAGTTCACGTCTAGCCTTGGGTCCACATTTGGAGTCTGACGCCATTTCCTGTGCCACAGACTTGGAGAAAAATCCTGAGCTTGGATTTCAGTGCACTGGAATCTAGGCCCTGCCCATCTCAGACTAACCTGTTCTGTTCCTCTGCTAGACTGTCTGATTCACAGCTTTTATGTGTTGGCTGCAGAAGCACTGGGTCTTGGTTGGTACTGGTGACCTCCAGGCCGTGACGCAGGTAGTTAAGAGCTTTGGGGCCAGTCTCTTCTCGAAGGACAAGAGACAATGCATCCACATTGGAAAAAAGGGAGTTCTGGTGGGACACAAGAGTTTTACTCCTAGGGCATGGGAGGCCTTTCTCCCTCAGCACAGGATTGGAACAGACACCTCCAGAGGCCCCTTGCAAGCTTTCCTTTTTTTTTCTATGATTATTTGCCATACTTGCAAGGAACCACTGCAGTAGTGTTACTACAGATGATCAGCCCTGGGCCCTGTGCTCGCTCTGCTCATTAGAAGTAGTGCTTTAACTACAGCCCCAGAAGGGTAGTGAGTAAGGGGGGTCAGTGTGTTTAGTACTACTGCAAACAGCTGCAAAGTACGTGAACTCCTGTAATGATCTGTTTGTTATAAGTAGCCTCAGTAGTTTATGGCACTGTATTAAAAGACAGAGAACTACCTTACCTGCACACTGCAGCTGCTGCTGTTGGCTCCCAAAGCACGTGCCTGAAGTGGAAGAAAGACAAGATGGCAACTTGGCAGGTAGCATCTCTTCCCAGGTAGGTGCAGCTGGTGCCCAAGTGAGTACAGCCATGGAGCGTGGAGCCTGTACCTGGTGGAGAAGGGCAACAACTAAAAATCATCTGAAAACACAGTACAGAAGGAGTGTTTCAAGTACAAGTCCCAGCTCCACTGTTCTTTGTACTAGCTAGAGGCAATGTCTTGTTTACTAGACATTGTTAAATCATGTTACAGATGTACTGTCCATCCTGGCTGCAGACACACTGAAGCTACCTGCAGGAATGTACCTGGTGGTAGTGCAGCAGAAACATGCGCTTGGAGTAGATGCCTGTACCTGCTGCCCATGGAACAGAGCTGGCTGCAACAACAAGGTAAGCTGAAATGTTACTATGGTGGGGGGTCACTGCCATAAAGTGAGTTCTTAGGTAACTGAGAAGCTGTTGTCAGAGTTTGTAAGGACCAAGAGGATTTTTCGGAGGCAATTAGTAGCTGAGAGTTGCTGGTGGCGGTCTCAGGTTTAGAGGCAAAAGCTGTTTTAAATGAAGCAATATATAATACATAAGTTCTTCAGCCTGCCCAGTGTCAGGAAGAGATGCTAAATGAGAAACCCAGCTTGTCATTGTCACAAAGAGTAAAATACAACCTGTTTCCTAACCTCACTGGTTCTATAGACTTCATCCTGTTTTCTGTTCCTTGCCAGGACAAGAACTTGCCTTTTATGTCCCCTTGATTCCCAAGCAGTCAGTTGCTGTAGCAGCACAAGGCTTTGGAAGCCCATTGGGAAGCTGCTCTGGCCACATTACTTGAGTTTCTCTTGAATTTTGGTCACCTGCAGAAACAACAGAAATAAAATAAAATCCTTTCAATAGAGAGCAGCCCTGAACTTAGAAGTGAAAGGTTAACTTACTGTGTTCCACAGTGCATCAAGAGGTGAGCATCACTTACAAGCAGTTTGAGATGTAGTATTTGGGCTGTGTTTTGGGAGTAGTCAGGCTTTGAATCCTATCCCTGTTCCTCACCTGTGGCATCTTGTTACTTTCTCTGACTCAGATGATTTTCCTTTAGGAAGCAGGCCAGGTGAGAAGTAAGTAGGTTTTTCTTTAATGCTACAGAGATGAAATCATTCACAGGTTGGACAATCACAGCACCTTACTCTCTCTGAGGCATGGAAATAACAAGCACATTCATGGCAGGGATCTGTGAAACTCCA
This sequence comes from Loriculus beryllinus, assembly GCA_039877255.1. Lineage (NCBI taxonomy): Eukaryota > Metazoa > Chordata > Aves > Psittaciformes > Psittacidae > Loriculus > Loriculus beryllinus. The sequence continues at coordinate 8,982 of JBCJKH010068903.1, read as the reverse complement.
TTTAGGCCAGCTGGTTGTTGGACCTTCCAAGCCTTTAAGTACATTGTCCAGTTCACTTCAGACATAGATGGCAGCAAGGTGAGATTTTCCTCAGAATTTGTGACAGTTCAGACAGCGTTAACAATGCAACTCTCCCAACTTGGGTGAGGATATGCCAGATTTACAGCAATTTCACAATAAACCCCTCCCAGATCAACCAAAATCCAAAAATCCATCACAGTAGAGGGAAGAAAGACAGAGCAGGCAGGGTTTTCCTTTGTGCTGCAGCTGAGTGGGTGAGGTCGCTTATGGAATCTGGGTGTGAAGCCTGGACTGTGAGAGCCACCTTTCAGTATTTCCTTTGTCTACTAAGAAATGGGATGATAAGATGTGATGGTCCAAACGAGCTTTTAAAAGAAAGTTATAGTGAAGAGGGTGCTCATCATACTCATGATTTTGAATAGTTTATTAAATGAAAGGTGAAGCATCAGTTTTAAATTGTACAAAAGGAAAAAAAAATCTCATATTGTAAATGTACAATTTACAGAATTACTAGCAAAACCAATCAAGGAGACACTCATAATACAAAAACCTATTGACTGCAAACTGAACTGGAAACCCATTGCAGGTACCGTGATAATAAATGTTTGTTATACAGTATTCTACAATGTTAAATTAGGAATCAGTTTTCCACACAGAGGACTGTGAAGCACAAGGTTCGTCTGAGACTACGACTCAAACCAGGCAGCATTTGTTATGCTACTATGCTCACAGGGTTACTGTGATGACAATTTAATGCAGCCATTCCTGCCCACCCTATTACTTTTGGGGCGGACAGAATAAGAAGGGAGGTAACGTGATTTTGTAAGGTTCCAGCTACGTCTCAGGTTTTATACATTACCCAACCACCATCTAAGGAATGGCTGAATTACCTAGTCAAACATTTTTGGCAACCATGTCTGAGAACTGCACATGTTGTAATAAACAAACCTCAGCTGAGTGAAAGGCAGGTTTGTTCTTAAGATCTTTTCTCTCCCAGCAAGTAAGCGCTGGGCATTGATGTGTTGGTTTGTTTTTCAACAAGCTCATAACAGAAAAAAGCTCCATGATTATTTTGCAGTTGCTAAAAACACAGAAAAAGCACCTCTAAACCTGCTGTGCTCCAAGTGGGTCAATCTGCTTCGTGTCTCAAATGTTAACGTTAGAATGCAGAAAGGAAGATTAACATTTTGGGGCTGATTCTTTTGAGATCCTAGAGTCAGTGCAAGTTGTGGATGGGCAGCACCTCTGGTATTGGGCCAGTTTTAACTAAGTAGCAGCTACTAGGCAGAGTCATAATGGAATTCCAAATTATTGAAGACATTGAAAAATCTCCTATTACAATGACTTAGCTGAGAATGTTTTGGGGTTTTTTTGATGTTTTTAACTTTTCTGAAAAATCATATTTCATTTCCCCCAAAGAATTACTCTTAATATGCACAGTTAACACTGAAAATGTAGCTGTATTCCATTGTAAGCTTAAGAACTTCACCATCTAAGCACAAATTTCTATGCAGCACATACAGTACTTCTAACTGGCAAAATTAATTTACAAAAATAGCGGAAAAGGGTATTTACGGCATGGAAAGTAGACTTTCTGTTCTTTTATGGTACAGTTAAAATTGCTTTTAGTTATGCTAAAGTGATTCCTTTCCCCCACCCTTGACTTCTTTTTTTTTTTTTTTGACTAGGAAAGTTGCTGTTTATGTACCTTGGGTTGGCAGGGCTTGAAGTAGGTAGTAAAAACAGCAAAGTGATTACTTGAGAACCATTTGTGTGTTTTACTGAGAATACTTTATTTGCTGGTATAAGTTGCTAAAAATGCACAGAGCAAGTACCAATAGAAAATTTACTGTTTTTGTGTCCCCGTGTGCTATATAAAATGAATGTTACACAGCGTCTGTTGGAAAAGTGGCTTCACGGACATCTCTTACTTTCTGTCCCATTATAAATAAAAATAAATCTTCTCAAGAGTATAAAATCTGGGTTTATCATATCAGAATCTGAAATTTTTTGGCAGAGATGCACGTCATTAGAATTCTAACCTCTTCTACAAGAGTGTTCTTCTCAATGCCTATGAGAGGATATAAGCGTACCATAATGTTAATCAAATCCAGTGTGTTCAAAAACACTTTTCTGTAGCCAGAATGACCTGCTTATAGCATCATCGCTAGTCAGTGGCTGATAGGCATAGGTTTAATAAAAATGGCTAGCTCTTAAAACATAAAAAGGCAAATGTTAAAACTGTTTTAAATTGTACAGCAGAAAAATAAAGTTAAAAAGTTCTGTTTTCACTCAATGTTGTTTTCAGAAAACATATGTAGAACAGTGTTTATTTCGACAGCTGTCTTAACAATTTAAAACTTCCTCCTCATCCAGAAAAAAAAATATCTGTATTAGGACAGTCAAGAACAGGGATACAAATGATTTTTCAGGTCAGCCCTTCTGAGGTGACTGGATTGGCCAACATTCCTTTCTGTCATTAAGAAGTTCCTCTTCTTTCTGTCACTACAGAAAGGGATTGACCTCAATCATTTGGTTAAAAATCAAACTGCATCACATCAAAAATGTGGTTTTCATACAAGCTATCACAGTATATAGGCCTCTAGCTCTAAACAATAGAGTTCCAAATTTGTAAAATGTCTTCACCAGACTTCAGAACATAGGCATTCCAAATCCCTAGAAAAATGATGTAAAAGACAGTAATCAATGAGGTGTAACAATCATCAGAAAGAACTGCAGATAAACAGGAAATGATACTAGTAAAGCCTTACTGAATCGTCCTCAATGATAGCTGCGGAGTCAAAGAAGTCTGGCCTCAGTTCAGCCCGTTCTCGTCGATTTCTTGAAGGTGGCTAAAAAGAGGAGGTAGCAAGTTTAGAACACAGCAGCAACTGCCTGGGAACAAAGGATTCATGTGGCTCTGCAGCCAACGGGTGCATCTGGGTTTGGGCTTTCCTAGAAGATCTGATAACAAGGGTAGGCCCTGGCACAGGGAAGTGCTTCCTATATTCAAGCTTTATTTAAGGACTGGGGTGAAAGCTCATGTAGTTTTAAGTCTCTGCTCACAGCTAAGGACAGGCCTGAGGCTGTTGCTGATCTAAGGATGTTGTTGTTTTAAGACTGCAGGCCACAGTGCATAAAACCTGTCCTTTAACTCTCTTTATACTTTTAAGTTTATGGTGAAATTTCAGCTCTGATCTTGACAAAAAAATGGGTTTAGAATAAAAAAAGGTACTTAAAATTTCATAGTATTTCTGAGAATTAAATCCTTCATGCTGTCTTTCCCTAGGAACATAAATGTGATCTTCACTATCTTGATCAAATTCCTTCATTTCCTTGCCTGGATTACTAGTGAGAGAGAGATTTTATTTACTTGATGCTAGCAATAACCTTGGTATTCAGCAGCAGCAACTGAATTACTGCCTAAATTTTCTTTCCAAGACATTATAGCCCAGTCCTCAAGTAACCCCTGCCTTACTGTTTGGATATAAAAGGAGAAACAGGAAAGGACAAAAATGGTGAAGTGTATAATGCAGAGGGCTTTTTTTTTCCTGTTTTACATGGAAAAGGCCATCCAGAGGGCCCTGGAGAGATGAGCCAGTGCAAATCTCATGGATTTCAAGGAGGTCAAGTGCAAGGTCCTGCACATGGATTGGGGCAGTCTGAAGCAAAAATATAGGCTAGATGGAGAGCAGCCCTGAGAATGATTTGAGAGTGCTGGGTGATGAGAAGCTCACCTTCTTGAATCTGCAGCTGTAAGTTCTAGGGAGCATTTGGATCATTTCTGCTCTCAGACAACAGAAAATGTGGCTCAAAATTTTGTACTTTTTTTTTGCTTGTACTTTTAAAATTCCTTTTAAACTAACTCTCATCCATTGTAAACTTGCTGTTAATAAGATTTACTGACCAGATCAATGACCATCGTGTCCTCAAATTCTTCATTCATATCCTCTAGCTGACCTCGTGAGGACATCATTACATCTTCAAAGATGGGCTCAGCATCATCTTCCATTAGACCTCGTCTGATGAAATAATAAGAAAGAAAAAGTCATTTCCAGGCATTTCAACTTCACCCATGATTTTCATCATTCCAAAGAATGCCCTCATTAACAAGAGGTCAAATGTCACAGAAGTTGATGGCAGCAAACCAGAAGAGGTGACATTTAAATTGAGACACTGTCATCTAAAATGGTTCTGGGCTAGAGATGAGGATGCTCTGAACACTTACACTGCATGCCTTACACCAGTTCTCCCTTTCATGTAGTTCATGGCTGTCCTGTCCTTTCGATTTAAATCTTCTAGCTTCTGTTGGCCCAACCAAGATATCTGCATCTGGGGACTAACAAACAAAGCAGTGTTACGAGTGTGAATGCAAATAATTTTGAGTTAGCTTTTTTAGACAATATCTATCTACTTAAGTATTGTGTTTGGCCATGTTTCAGATTAAGATATTTAAATCACATCCTTCCAAAACTTGTTTTCCTCTCACTGGTGTGCACAAACAAATTCCATTAATTGTTGTATTAAAACCAGCTACATAAAATGGCAACATCACTCGTTCATTGGTGTGATACATACCTGACATGGGAGCATTACTAAATCCTACTTCTGTCACAGATCAGGCAAAATATGAGCAAGAATAGATCCAAATTAGCATTTTAAAACAAAAATGTCACACAACATGAAAACCAAATTGCTTTTAAACATATACTCTGATTAGCATCCACTAACTTGGCCCACATGTAAATACCCTAAATGCTGTACCATCTAAATCCAGTAGTATACAGCAATAGATCTGATATAATATGTATATTACAGCACAAGGAAACAGTAGTAAGCTAAGGGTAGCTCTTGATGAGCAACATCAGTTTTTATTATCTTACTATTTTTTAAATTATTTTTATTTTTAAATTGTTTGATAATTTTGTTGAATTCTGTTAAACAAGTTAACTTTTGGTTTTTGTTATATTTTTGTTAGATGATTTTGTTAAGTTTTGTTAAATTTAGATAACAGATTTTTGTTAAATATTGTAAGATGATTAATTTTGTTAGATATTGTCAGATTTGGTGAGATAATTTTGTTAGCTTTTAAATTTCATTTTTTTAGATAATTAAATTTTTTAGATTATTTTGTTAGCTTTTATTAAATTATGAACAATAATTTTGTTAAATTTAGTTAATTTGGATAATTTAGATTCTGTTAAATATTGTTACATGATATCTTTCAGATGATTTTGTAGCTTTTGTTAAATGTAGTTAGTTTTATTAGATGAATTTGGTAGCTTTTGTTAGATTTTTTGTTAGATTTTGGTAGTTATTGTTAGCTTTTGTTGGATTTTGGTAGCTTTTGTTAAATTTCGTTAATTTGGCTAGATGATTGTGGTAGATTTTGGTAGGGTTTAGATTTTGGTTGCTTTCTTGTTCAGTCAATTTGGTTAGATGAATTTGGTAACTTTTGTTAAATGTAGTTAATTTGGTTAGATGATTTTGCTAGATTCTGGTAGCTTGTGTTAGATTTTGGTAGATGTTGGTAGCTTTTGGTAGATTTTGCTAGAGTGTGTTAGATTTTGGTAACTTTTTTTAGATTTAGTTAATTTTCTTAGGTGATTTTTGTTAGATTGTGTTAGCTTTCAGTAGATTTTGGTAGCTTTTGTTAATTTTGTTAGATTGTAGTAGCTTTTGTTAGACTGTTAAATTTAATTTTCTTAGATGAATCTGGTAGGTTTTGGTAGATTTTGTTAAATTTAGTTAATTTTGTGAGAAGGTTTTGGTACCTTTTGTTTGATTTTGTTAAATTTTTGCGAGATAATTTTGTTAGATAATTTTTTTTATTTATGTTTGCAGAACATTTTATCTTCTGAGGCAAAAATTATCAATAATGATAATTTTTATTTAGAAAATACTATGATTAAAGAATGCAGGATGATGCAGGAAAGTTTACGATCAAACAGGGATCAAGCAGGGTGACTGCATGTTCAGTAAGAACTGGGAATCTGGGGAACGTATATCAAGAAAAGCACAATAGGCAAAATCTGGAAGAAAGCCAAGAGGCATAATCTGGCTATTTTATACTATACTACATAGGTTGAGACCTCATTCATCTGGCAAGCAGAGTATGACTTTTCAATACAGCTGGATCAGTACTTACAGCTATAAAAGTTATAAAAATAGTCTCCAAAACAGGTATTGCCATTCTGTATCCTCAAATTGATTGAAATAGCACATAATAGCATTCTCTCAAGACGTGTATTCTGAATGTACTGTTATATAATAACCAACATTTTCTTCCCCCTCTAAATGGAGGTCATAAAATGGGAATTGAGTGAAAAAAGCTATATGTTATTTAGCGCAAAATAAACTTGGCAGAGAAGGCAGTTATCCCAGAAACAGGAAATACTAGCTCAGCAGCTACAATTGGATTGAAGACTTAATTTACAAGAAATCATTAGGATGGCTGGAGACCAATAAGTGCACTATGACAAAGGGCAGAGGGGAAGAAAAGAGAACATCTGACAGGTCTTCTAGGGAAACACTTCAATCCAGCCTTGGGCCACAGACACTAGAAAGATTTAACCATAACCATATGGTTATGCTATAATTTTAACATACGGATTTTCTACCATGATTTCATGACAAATATTTTCCTGGGAGCTGAAAATAAAGTATTGCTAGCCAAGACATTTCCAGTTGGTTTTGCAAATAAATACTGCATCTATGGAGCCACTGACTAAGACTTTCTGTGTAAATAACATGTAACTCCTGTGCCTGGTTCATTATGCTTGATACTGAAATTCCAACACTTACTTGTGTAAAAAATCTTGTTCAGATCCCTGCTCCGACTCATGCTCCTGGATCTGCTCTCCCATCTGTCTGGTGTTCTCTCTCAGGACAGTTGAGGTGAGCTGTGGTGGTTGCAGTGTCCCTGGAGTATGTATGTTTTCGTTCCTGTTCAGCCATGAGCCTTCTAGACTCTCGTCTAGAAAAAGGACATTTTAAATTAATTACACAGTGCTGATAAGGGCCAGTGCAGCATTACTGCTGTCAGGAGGTGTTCAGTGTGCCCTGAATGAACACCTCCCATTACTACTGACAGCTTTCCAGCTGTTGACAAACTTTGCTATACTTAATTTTAATTGCAGCACTTTCTCCAAATAAAGATTTTCAACAGTTTAGTAGCTTTTCAAATGAGTGGATAAATGCTTGAAATGACAAAGTTTTCAACTCTCATTTAATTTTGTGTTAAGGTAGGATTATTATAGCTGTTCTCTGTGATAACACAAGGTAGGAACACTTAACAAACCATCAGAAATCATTGCAAATACCATACTGCAGCACTACCTGTATTATTGCTGGGTGTCTTGCATACATCTACCAAAGATAATTAATTCCCAATTACTGAGTTTAAAATCTAAATGTAAGATTGTTAATCTCATATGCACATAGCAACCAAGATACAGGTAAACGCTAAAATGAGTTTGGAGCATAAACCCCAAAATCTGGTCAACCTCAGCAGTTGAATTCTGTGAAAATGATGGCATCCTGAAGGAAGTTAAAGAGTACCTGAAGAAAGGAAGTGATATTTTATCTACCTGAAGAAAGGAAGTGGTATTTTATCTACCTGAACTCCAGGCTGGCTATGATAAACTGAAGGACTTGGTGCATGTACTGCTCAACAGAAGCTCTAGTGGAGAATGGGCCAGATTGTAGAAGTGCCTGTGCACACTTTTGAAGACTATTTTGGGAAATTCCTGTATATTCAGGCAAATTGGCATTGGATCCTTTACTGAGCAGTTACTACCATAGATACTGACCTTAGAAAAATCTCTGAAGTTTAAAGATCCCTCTTACAACTACTCTGTAGTGAAACAGTAAATTTATATCCACAAAAGTATATACTATATCATACGGATGAATCAGATGCAAACTGGTAAGAAATGTGCTGTCATAGCCAAATTGCCAATGAACAGGCCTGAAGTCACAGAAAGAGCACAGATACAGACACCTGATATCAATACCATTTTAAATGAGACAGTGGCTTCTTAGTAATCTCCAGTGGTCCTGCAAAAATACAAACCTGCATTAGAACTTCTGCCTTGGGTTTGCTCTAACACCCTGTTAATTACCAACAGCTCCAGACTGAAGCATTGGCAGAAAACCAGAAGTCATGACTAAGAAAGGTGTAAAGCAGATAACAAACACCTCCTGTCTCCAACTTCAGTAACAGCTTTTAATAGTTCTGAATCTGCAAGGACTTGCAATGGTTATTTCCCATAAACACAGGTCCAAGCTCAGTAGAAACTTGCAGCTGTGTTGGTTTTTTTTTACTACATACAGAATATATCATAAAGTTCAGCAGTAACTGATAAATTATAAGGGCTCCTAAAAAGGAAACTTAATACAGGTACAAAATGAGGCAATCTAAACCCACACAAACCTTCTACTCTCTTTTTGTGGAGCGGTGGCCGTCCTTTCTTATTCCTCACTGAAGAAGCTTTGCTGCTGCTGCTTCCACTGTTAACGGACATTCTGTCATCTTCACCACCTGTAACTAGTGAGTTTCTATAGGAAATGAGTGGAAGCCATACATCTTCTCTTCTTTCCATCATCTGTTCTGTCAGAAACTTCTCCAAGTAGGAGTGACTGAAAATAAAAGACAATGAGTACAGAGATACAAAACACTGTTTCCTCTAATTCATCTGCAGCCCCAACTTGTGTTGTTGAGAGCTTAACATAAATCCTGCATGATGTTTCATTATTTTAATTTAATAATGTATGCTGATAGGGCATTGTATCTCTGACTGATTAATAAGAGTATATGGCATTCCCTGAAAACAAGCTAACACATTTAATGATGCCCAGGTTACTCACAGATAAACAATACAAAATGTTGTCTCCCCAGCATCTTCCTCCCACATTTGTCTGCAGTCATTCACAGCACACTCTACTTGAATACCTTTTCTG
>JBCJKH010068901.1:0-16285 GCA_039877255.1 Loriculus beryllinus | reverse complement strand
GGCTCTGAGCATCTGTACATTCTGCAAAACACCTGCTATTCTAGCACAAAATAAACTCAAACCAATGCTGTGGAGATCTCCAATTCCTTTAGACTCAGTTCTTCTCTGTAACTGATTGTGACACTTTTGGTACAGTCCTTTGGGAGTACATCCTGGAAACAAAATCCTTTAATGGGACATTCTCTGTTAGTCATCTTGATACTAATATGTGTGAGGGCAGAAACCCCTCCTGTTTAACCTCTTCTAAGGGCAGCATCATTTCTCTAAACTGTCCTAACAACAATGGAAACCTCAAAGAATCTATTTTCTTTTAATAATCTATTAGGTATATAAAAGGAAGCAGACATTAAAACAAAACCCATATCATAAATCCTAGAGGGAAAACTTAAGTGATTTGTGTGGGCCAGATATTTAGAATGGATTTTTCTGTGCCATTGAAAGGCATGAAAAAGGCATTTTCATCTTTTCCTTTCCTTCTCCTCCTCACTTTTCCTTCCTTGAGGTGTAATAATGTGTATTAAGTACAGAAAGAAAGGACAGACATGAAGACATCTGAAAGAATTTGCTTGTGAAGGTTCAGTCACAGCAGAGCACAAATATAGCATGTCCAAATGGTGAGGAGCATAGACTGTAGACAGATGTTAGAAGGGCATCACCACCACACTGGCTGAAGAATTACTTAGGGCTGTCCAAAGGGATAAATATGAAATGAACAGGATAACAACCATGACATCAAAGTGTCTCTATACATACTGTGTTGAATTGTTCTGAGTAGAATACTGGGAAATTCCCCAAAGTGAAATATTTAGAAAAACTGAGAAGATTCCCAAGAAGTGTGTTTGGCTTCTGTTGTCTGAGTCAGGCAGAGCTAGGCTGAGCCAAGTGCTATAAAACATAGCACTGGGACCACTTCTCTGCTGGAAGAGGAGGAGGCAGACCGGATGACCTCATATCGTAGCTAGGCCTGTGAAAACAAATCTCACCAAGAGCTAAAAAGAGATTTTTATATCCATTAGGTTTTCTGTCTATGCTTGAAAGTACTTTACTTCATCCCAGGGCTCCTAAAGCTGTTTGTAAATATTTCATGGAGTTCAGAGGGTCTCTCCCACTTCAGTTGTTGTTTCTGTGGGTCTGATGTTTGCTTTATGGGCTGTTTCAGTAAATAGGCTTTTAATGGTACTAGGAGCAAAAGCCACCTGAGGTCCAGGAAGTCTAAAATCCATTCTGCTGCCACACACAATGGTGTGTCGATGCAAATACGTAATTGCAAATGCATCACATTCCTTAGTTTCCATTACAGTTTTGCCTGGATAAAAATGAATGTGGTCCCTTGGCCCCCAGCTTTCAAAAGTTGGTTGTCTAAAATGTGATTCCAGATTTAAGCACACACAGAAGTGGTCTAACTTTAGAAGCTGTGTGAATATTGAGTATCTCCAACTGGTATCAATGGGACTTAACTGTGCATAACAGCTAGGTAAACCCTATGCCAAGCATACAGGGTTGTAGTCCCCTTTAGCCTTTGACTAATAATGGTCTCTTCAGGACAGGACTGATGAAACATTTCTCTGGAGACAGTCATATGTATGCATGCAATAGCTGCTTCCCCAGTGATATTCAGTGTTGTTCAGAATCATATTAGGTACCATGAGTTGGTTTCTGCAGAGAAGAGAGCTTAAGGAAAGCCTCACCTACTGAGAGATTGGAGTGGTACAGTTGAGGTGTGCTGTGCATCTGGGTGATGCCATCTTATTTACAACCAGCAACTATTTTGAACAAGGTACCACATTTTTAATTTCTATATGTGCATGGGAAGGAGTCTGTGTGTGACAGGCAGCATCCAGCTGCTGCTCAGAGGGATCAGCAGGCAATAACAGAGATGATCTGAAAGGTGCGAGGGTATTGCGAGCTGGCTAGTTAACAGAAAAGCTTATTACATATTTTTTTTATTAAGAAAATTATTTCCAAGATGCCAGAGCTTATGCTGGCATTTTATTTATGTAGGAGAGATACGACTGATGATCTTAGCATTATGTTCAGTTTGTAGGCATAGGAGCATTTACATGAAGACTCCAACCTAAAGCAGTATTTAGCTGGCTTGTCCAAACTGACACATTTATATCAGAGAGGAGCCCATGAATGAGGCAGTGCAGATGCCACCTAGAAAGATGACATTTCTTGCGTGAGTGGATGGGAGCTGACTGATAGGCAGGCTGCATGTGAGGCAGCATGTGTTATTTCTTGGCTGTCTGTCCTGGGTCTGTTTGGTGCAACTGATGTGCAAGTAAGCGTTGTTCACAAGCTCTAAACTTCACAAATGCTTTCGGAATGAACAACATAAACCAAAAAGTACTAATGAAGCTAGGGAACGCCAGAGTTGTTACTAACAACCAGAAACTAACAGCACAGCCTCTTTATTTTCCTGCTTTTGCACTTAGTCATTCTGCTTATGTGCTGTGTATTTTGTTTGCCAAAATACTGCTCTGTTGCCTGACACCAATTACAGCCAACAATGTGATGGGTCTCTGTATTTTCAAACTCTAGTTGTTTGATAGCATCATCAAGTTTATTAATAAACATTAATGCCCTCTGAGGACAGATAGTAGGGTATTGACTAGCCATGCTAACCACTTAAAAATAAGATAAAGCAAAGATCTAAGCTGGAGCTTTGAAGAATTCCCCTAGAGGGGGGTAACAGAAATTGTGTTCATTTACCAAAACAAATGTGTTTTATGGAGAGAGAAGTCATATTATATTAAAATGGAATAACCACATACGAGGGCCTTTAGCATAACCACAAGTGTCAAGCAATCCACAGCATCAAGAGGTCATTGACCACTGCACCAGAAATTTTGCCTTTGGCCAAGTGTATGCTCGCAGGAGCAATGAGAATATAGCAGCATGGTTATGAGACTGTCCCAATTCCCACACAGTTAGCAGGCAGCTTGCCTTGATGGGAGAGGCTAAGTGCCTGCGAGGCTTGTGCTGTTCTGATGGTAGCGAGGATTAAAAGACAAGGATGGATTATGAACTGTGATACTGACTCTGTCAGCAAAAGTCACCTATGTTTAAATACATCAGATGTGTATTTTACAATATAAGCATTATTTAAAAAGGTCATCCATCCTATTTGACCTATCACTGAGGAAGAATAACTCTTTAAACTCCAGCAACGTGGAGTTTTGCTCTGAGTAACCATGGTCAATCACCATGTTCTCTCTGGTCCATGTCAAACCTGCAATTTCTGTTTTTGATTCATATTACTGATTTAGCCTTTTTGGACTCTCTTAAGTTTCCTCACTCCAGGCCAATACCAACCTTAATGGACTTTTCCTGCTCAAGTGGAGAGGCTAGAAACTAAAAGGTGCAGTTCCTATCAAAACACTTATTAGATCAGAGGTGTAGAGAGTTACCAACTTGTCTGTAAAGTGCTGGAGAATCAAATTACAGCAGGTATCCAAGCCAGGGGAAACTCAGCTAGCCTGGATATTACGAAGAAAAAATCCTAAGATCTTTCAACATAAATGAACAGTCATTTTCTGAACAGGAAAATAATTTGTTTGAGGTGGTATCCTTTCCTGTCCTTTCTTGGAACTCACTCAATCTCATTAGCAGTTTTTTGTGCCTAAATGGGATGGGTTTGAGTTATGAAATATGACTGTTCACACTGGACTAATAATGTGAGAAACTTAAAACTATATAGTCTTTAAAGCTGATCAGCTTATCACTATCCAACACAAAGGACTCAGATATCCAAACAAGCTGAATGTGTTAAAGGAATGACAAGGGATGCTAACGTATCTTGTCTTGACTCTTCTCAAATGTTAAGATTTGGTCCTGGTTTCAGTAAAGTATGTCATGCAGGAAAATCAGTGCTCCTTACTCCTTTGTTTCCCTATTTTATTCTGCCTCTCATTTCCTAGGACAGCCACATCTTGTTCTCTCATGCCTAGTTCTACTGCGTTCTCTCTCCACCTAATCTTTTTTCCCCATCCCTTCCCCTCCTTTTCTACTGGCTGCTACTTCTGTTCTCTTAATAGTGGTTTCAGGGCTCATGCTCTCTCTCAGTGGTCCCTTATATGCCACATCTGTCAGTATTTATACTATTTTATTTTCAGTGAAATGTGTGATTTCTTTAGCTTCTCATGCTAGCACATGAAGGAAGGCAGAAAGCCAGCAGAGAGAGAGGCAGAGCACTGCAGTGCAGCACGTACATTGCTGGACCCTAAAATCACTGCTCAGATAAGGAAGGAAGCAGGTTTGCATTTTGGTTTTGCAACACCAAATATGCAGGGTATGAAGGGACCTATATGCAAAGTTGCTCCCTGTCCCATCACCCTGCTCCCTTGCCTCCCACACGTTGCCTCCAAAGGAAAATGTTTTGGGTTTATTTTCTGAAGGTTTGGGCTGTGGTATATAAACTGTAAGAAATTACAGTTTTATAAATAATTACTTTAAAATAAATTATACTGGAATCAAATGAAAACTATGTAAATACTTCCAATATCATTACAAGAAGATGCAGAATACATTATTATTTATATAGAAAACAAAGCTGTTAGATCAGCGGTGCTTTTAATGGTAGAATGAAAACTGAGCAAAGAATCTGGGGGATTCACATTTTCTCCTTTTTCCCTACCTCTTTTTTTCTCATAGTCTCCACCCATTCTCATCACTTCTGCTCGGGTATTTCACTCAAAAGCAAAGGGCAATGAAGTCTCCATCAACTGAACGAAATACAGCTGACGCTGTTCAGCTGCAAAGCTCAAATCAGCACCTGAATATTACCTAATTTCTCACTGAAGGCATGAATGCTTGAAGTTTAGAAGCATCACAGAATGATAAATTTTGTACCCTAGAAGTTCTCAGGAAGCTACCAAAGATAAAAATACAAGAGGTCTGTGCAGGAGTAGTTTAAAGAGAAGAGAAGAGGAAAAAAAAAAAAGGCAGGAAAAAAAAGATAAAGCAGCTTTGTTCACTCTATTGCTTCAAACTGGAGCAGACACGGATCCATAGAAATATGAAAAGATGTATAGTATATCTTAAAGGGAGGGGGATAATAAACTGATATAAGTGCTAAAGGGAAGTAGAAAAAAAAAATCAGTTTTTTTTTCTCAACAATGTCTTTAACATTCTTTTCCTAGAGAGCAAAATAATCTCCTTAAGTACATATCATTCTGACTAGTAAACAGAAAATAACTGAATTCTGGACAACCGCGTAAGTTTTGTTCTGCTTCGCATTTTTTTGCCAAGATAACAGTGAACATGACTGTTGTCATTAGTATCTGCGTTCCATCAACATCTGTCTTTCCATTTTGGACATTAATGTTTTGGAGCATTTCATTAATATTTTTCTTGGTGGGTGGAAAAGACAAAGACATGTTCAGATGCTCACAATGAGACAGATGCTGGTCAGGTAGACATACAATTTTTCTTACCTCTGTCTGAACCCTCTATCTGAAGAGAGCTTGTCTTTTAACAGCTGGATTTGTTTTCTGATCTGAATTCAAATTAAGAAAATTCAGAGGCGAATCTAACCCCTGTGCATAACTAAGAGTTTGATGGGAGGTGGCAGGATTTGTATTTACAAGCATGCATTACCTGCTGCTATACCAGATAAACAGGCTGTACTGCATTGTAGGAATTAACCAGGTGGCTTATGGGTTTGATAGCAGAAACCAGCCTTTCACATCTAGGTTGTGATTTTGATTTTGACTTATGTTGATAATGAAAGCTAGTCTCTGTGAAAGTTCATGATATCAATTGTCAGTAGACAGGATTTCATATCACCAAGAAATTGTTACAGTTATTAATGATTTATCTTCTGTCATGATGGATTAAGCAGGCAGACCAAAGATGCCATCATGTGAGGCACCATAAAAAAATCCATTTATCACTAGGCGTGTATTTCCTCAAAGTAAAGTATAGCATAAATAGTAAATTTATTTCTCTTTCCTACACAACTTTCTTTTCAAGTAGTATTCTATTCTTTATTTGTGGTAGAACACTGAGGGTTTTTATCTTGTGTATTTCGGGCAGTAACTGCTGTGTTCCCAGTTCTGGTCACCATTTTTAATACTAGGGTTTAGAACTGTAAGGTTTCAGGTGGTACATCAAATATAGTAAGAAAGCTTGGCAAATATACCTTAATGAGAATGCGAATCTTCTGAAAAAAAAAAATATCAGAAGCTCAGAAACAAAGTCACACAAGATTAATAAAATCATTGAGAAACGTATTACAAGTCAAAGATTGATAGTAGTCTACTAATTCCACAGCTAGAGTTATGGCCAGGACACAAATTGCTTGGGGAATAAAACAAGGGCTATGACTACATTCTGTACATTAAGACTACATTATCCCTTGTTAGTAAATGTCATTGAAATGAATGCACTTACTCTGTTAGTTAAGCCTGTATTACTCTGCTGGCTGCTCCACGATGGGCTGTGTGCTGGAAGAGCCATCTCATATTGCCTCCACCACCTCTTCCTTTACAGATAAGAGAAATTTGTCCCAGCATTTAGTCCTCAGCATATGTGTTATTCTCCAGAGTCTGTGTGCGTTTTCCATTACCACTACACATTCCCATCGCATAGCAGGAATTGCTGATAATTATCCTCTTCATTAATGTGGCTATTAGTGAGAAATTTCTAAACTTGGCAAGCTGCTTAGTTTGTGCATTTGGTTCTCACATTTGTGCAGCCTTTTTGTTGAGTGCAGACCACCAGTCGTAGGAGAACCTATCTCAGGAAAGCATAGCCTGTCAGGTAATTAATTAAAATCCATTTAAATATTAACTAGATTATTTGGCTTATTTCTGCATTCAGGAGATGCTTAATACTGTGTGTAGCTCTCTGCAGGAAAGACCCTCTGATAAATTCATGCCTGAAGCTCCTTCCCTCCATTCCACAGGGTCTGGTATTGCTGATTCTGTCATGGTTTTGCTAAGCCCATACAGTAAATTAATGTTGCATTTATTTACCAGCTACAGCACCGCTGGCATCAGACTGAATTTGAAATGTTTTTACACATTGATGGGCCCCAGTGTGAGAGGTGAAATATAAACCTCAAATCTGTCATCAGGATTGTTACATTAAGAGGTTGTATGGTTACATATTCATAACTGAAGTGAAACAAAGATAAGGATGTTTGCACTTGCATGTTTCAACTTGTTATTTTAATTGACTACCATAAAATATATCAGGTTGTGATAGGACAGCCTTTACCTTCTCTGAAATCCTGCTGCTGTTCTGATACGTCAGCTTTTCTTTGCAGTTCATTAAAATACTGCTACGAATTTGGTATTTATCATAAGGAGCTTTTTAGCAAGAAAGCAACTTAAACCACAGATTTAGTGAATGCTTTATGTGTGGCAGCAGCATGTCAGTGCTTGAGCATACAGTGATAAGACACCAGTCAATTTTTCACTTTAAATGGAACCATTCTGCCCTTTTTTGGGGTAAGGTGGCCACAGGCACTGGGGATACAGAAGGAGCAAGCTTTGGGGGGGCAGCAGTGGCTGCGGGCTCCAGGTCCTCGTTTCTGAGCTGGAAGGAGCGGCATTTCCCAACACATGCTGCCTACCACCTTGGTTCCTCTGTCCTTCTCAACAGCAGACGGAAGTCTACTGCAGGTCCGTTGTGTGATCCCATCTCTTTCCCCCTGGTGAGTCAGACTGCTGGGGCAGGCAGCGTGTCCCGTCGTGCAGACAAGGTGCAGGCGGGATGGACACTCGTGTTGAGAAACCGGGATCTGCTCCCAGACCTCCAGTTCAGACAAAGCTGTCCAGAGGGTAAAACAGAGGTGTTATCGAGGAGAAGGAGGGGGTCCTAGTTTCTTCTGAGCTCAGCCGCTTCCCTCGCTCAGGGCACTCCATGTAAATAACGCACCAGCTTGTGGCAGCCGGAGGCCTTAACGCCTCAAAGGAAAAAATGTTGTTTTATCAGTTCTAGCAATTATTATGACTACAGTAGGCACGACGTTTTCAGATGGAAATGTGTTTTTTGGAAGTACCGCTTTTACTGTCACACGGTACGTGTTTCCGAAGGTTTACCTCAAAGCCACACTACAGTCTGTCAAACGACGTCAGACCGGTGCAGGGGCCGGTGATGCCGGGAACAGCCCTCCCCGGTGAGCTATTCACCGTTCTACCGCACTCCGTAGCAGCACACGCTCAGCTCACACCGCATGTACGACTCTATTTCTTTCTCATTTCAATCTTGCCGGCACCCGACTCCTGGATTTATCCCCCTCACCGTCGCCGAGCTCCCCGCCCGGTCACGGAGGCCGCTGCTGGCAGGACGTGCCGGCAGGTGCAGCTGTGGCACCCCACCACAGCCCGCCCCCGCTCCTTGCCCGCAGCCGGGCCTCAGAGGGGCTCCTCCGCTTCCGCGGGCTCCTGGGGCCCTGTGATCGATCCACCGGGAGCGCTGAGGAAAGCCGCCGATACCGTGCCGCAAGGGGGCGCTGCGGGGCGGGGGCGTGGCCGCGGCGAGGGGGCGTGGCCCGAGCCCACGTTCGAGTTCCCAGGGCGACGGGTGGTCGCGCCGTGACGTCAAGGTGTTTCCCGGTGACATAAGGCAGCTCATGCGCAGTGGCCGAGGTGGCGATTCTGGGTGACGTCACGGGGCCGGGCGTGACGTGCCGGTGGCACGGGCCGCTGGGAGCTGGCCGGGACCTGCGCTCGCCGCCCTACCCCCCCCACTACGGGTCGCGGCTGGGGGCGTCCCGGCGGCGGGGACGCGGCTGCCCCCTCCCCCTCCCTCGCCACAGCGCTTCGGTCCAAGATGGCGGCGCTGAGCAGCGGCAGCAGCGCGGAGGGGGCCTCGCTCTTCAACGGGGACATGGAACCCGAGCCGCCGCCGCCCGCGCTCGGCGCCTGCTACGCGGCGGGCAGCGGCGATGCGGCCATCCCGGAGGAGGTGAGCTCACACGGCGGACACCCGCCGCCCATCGCGTACCCGCACCCGGGGGCCGCCGACGGGCCCGCACCGGGCGGTGGAGGCGGCAGAGGCGGCGGCGGGGGGCTCCCTGGGGCGCTGCGGGGAAGGGCGAAGCGTGGGGACGGCGGCGGGGATCCCCGCTCCGGGGAGTACCCGGCCTCTTCCCCCCTCCGGCGGCGGGGGCGCCACTCACTCTCGCCGCCGCCGGGGATGCGGTGCTGGGGTGGGGAAGCTCCCTCCGCGCCTCGCCGCGGCCTCGCTCCCCCCGGCGCCCGTACTGTCCCGGGGGCGGTGCGGCTGCACCCGCGGGGCCGGGGTTTCCCCGCCGCGTCGCGCTGCGCTCAGCTCGGGAGGGTGTCGGTCACGGTCTGGTTTCAGAGGAGCCCATCTCCGTGCCCCCGCTGTCACGCTTGTTTCTACCTGGTGGCTGTGGCCGGCAGAGGTCTTGCATGGGGGTTTTGTAATCGGTTTCCCCTCGTGGTTTTGAAACACTCTTAAGTGTATTTTAAAAGCACGGTTCCTTCTGTGGATGTTGGCCTGGCCTGCTGCTGCTGCACGAGGAGTCTGAGGAAATGTTAACGGACAGGACACTGTGCAGGCATTGAGGATGTCAGGCCTCTGGTCCGTGTCTGTCTTATATACTTCCTGTGTTTTGGGGCATATTACTTAACTTCCCAATCCCATGGAGAGCGAGCGGTACTACCTGTTTCGCTAGGGTTGAAGTATAAGTTGCTGAGGCCTCTGAACCTGAAAATGCTCTGTAGCAGCACAAGGTATTTTGCAGATTTGAAGTCTGTAGGCACTGGAGTCAGAATGAGTCTGCCGCCTTGTTCCAAACCTTAGTTGCTGAAGATTACTTAATCTCAGCTTTCCCAACCGTGTTTCGGTCATTGGTACAGGACCTCTCATCTGTAAACAGGGTCTTGTGGCCCTGTGAGGTGCAGACTTTACCAGGTAATGTCTCCTTACAGAGCCGTAGGAAGAGCCTCAAGCAAGAAAAACGTGATTTCCGTCGTCAGGTCACAGAGGGGTGCAGTTTGAATCCCAGCTCACCAGGAAAAATCCCTATCTTTTTTATCCATTTTATTTATTAATAGCATAGTGAAATT
The DNA here is from genome assembly GCA_039877255.1 of Loriculus beryllinus. Classification (NCBI taxonomy): domain Eukaryota; kingdom Metazoa; phylum Chordata; class Aves; order Psittaciformes; family Psittacidae; genus Loriculus; species Loriculus beryllinus. Next base: position 6,239 of record JBCJKH010068901.1, on the reverse strand, counting down.
AATGAGTTGAGAAGTGTGACAAATAGTAGAGCTCATACTGGGTAGACAGCAAAAAAGGAGAAATGGGGAAGGAACCAGCCTCTGTTGATGCTAGTGAGAGTTAGGATTGATTCCCTGGCCTTAAGGAGCTGCTGGCTTTCTTGTTGAAGGCAGGCAAACCTCAGCAGTATACATGTGTTTTAAACTAACCAGCTGTGTTATTAAATGCTTTGAGTAATGCAAGTCCAGTCTTAACTTTCCTGAGTAAGGAGAAACTCTCAACTGGTTGAGAAACCTAACTACCTGGAGAGTGGGGTTTAACAAGTGCTTGCTTCCAGTAGCAAAATGAGGGTAAAAAGCTTCTTGCTGGCTTCTGTTGCCCAGATTGCACTGGTGAAGTTGTGCATGGAACTGAATTTCTCTGTTACTTCTACCAGAAAAAACAGCAAATCTCTGTGGAGTTATTTCAATATCTGGTTTATATTGTGGCCTTAGAAGCAGTGATACCAGTATAGCTAAGCTGTAGCTGCAGCAGTGCAAGAGAGAGGGGAAAGCAGTTGCAGGAGGCAGGACAATTTAGGAATACATTTTCATACTGGGGGGCTGTGTTTGTGAAACTGCTGTCAGTCACTTGGACTTCAGAAATGTCTTAGCCTGTGTCAGTCATTAGACTTGACTCCAAATGCTCAGTCATATTGTGTAGCTGCTTCTCCTCCCGTATCTTACATCCCGGGGAGAGAGAGCAGCAAGCTGGTATCTGGAACACCTGCCAACCAAAGAGATGGGTACATTGCAAGTATGGGCGCACATAGTCAAGCTTAAGAAGTGTATGTGGGCATTTTTGTATTATTTAAAAGCCAACTTCTTACATGTTGGAAATGGTGAAACACAAAGGTCTAAGAGCTGGCACTAGAATTTTAATTTTCTGATGTAGTTTTGTTCTTTAGTTAGCTAGCCCTTCCTCAAGTTGTCAGTAATTGAGTCTTGTTTACTGTAGAAGTACCCCTATTAATTCATTTAAACCTGTACTTCTAATAAAGTTCAAGACTGAAAAACTGCTCATACAGTTAAAATGGAAACTGTCCTTAACCCTAAAACAAGCAAACCTAAAGTGTAATGCAAATTCAAAGTGACATAAGTAAGGAAAAGTGCTTCTACCTGACTCATGTTTCTAATGCAAGAACATGTTCCAGTGTTTCCTTCAAGACAAGGTAAATCTAAGCTTAGAAAGGAACCTTGTGGAAGCCTGTCGAGAAGCATAATGTCACTTATTTTGAAGAGACCCTGGAAAGGTTTTATTTCCCTGTAATTTTTCAGGAAAGGTACTCCTGCTTTCCAGGAGGAAAACCTTCAGTTCTGTACTCTCTTTCTAATTGTTAAAGCGAGATGGACAACAAGAGTTTCTGGCAGACTTTGAAGTAGTCTTACATAAACTTTTAAGTTGGAGCCTTCTTGTAAAGCAGACATTCCATATCAAGATCCTAATTGAGTGCTCTGTGTTAGTTACAACTACATCAGTGTTGCTGATGAATTCAAGGATCAGGGTTTTGAAAAACAAGTTTAAGCCATATTATTCATGGTCAATTTTTAGTCAAATATGAACTTTGTGCGTTAGAAGTTGTTTCAGTAGCTTAAATGCTGATACTAAAAATGTTGTAATAATGAAGTCATTACATAAAAGCTGTAGCAATTATTATACTCTTTCTTTTTTTTTCTCTATTACAGTTCAAGAGCATTTGCCCGTGCACTCATAAAGTGCATTTAAGAAGTAGGTACTTCTTGGAGGCATGAGGATTTGAAGTGTTAGGGGCAAGTGACTTTAGCAGAGATTTTCCTCTTCTGCTAACCCTTCAGTTGTGTTGGAAGGCCTAGGATGAGTGCTGTTGTCTGAAGGCACGTAGATTGGCTTCTTCCCCAGGGTGAATCCTCAGTACAAGAGATTGTTTGGATGGAAGGTTTTCAGAGTATTACAGGATTGTTGATACAGTAAGAAGTGTGTGACAGCTAAGGGGAAAGACTCTTGTTCTTTTTGCTAGAGATTATTTACACTAATATTAAATAATTCAAATGGGATTTTCTGTACTTGGAGCTTTGTGCCCTGAACTGCTCTTTGGAAGATGAAAATTACTTTGAAGGTTGTGAAGCAAGAGTTTGAGTTGTTGGATGGTCGATCCTTTTCTTGGTGACAATGCTGTAATTTATCCTGCATGAATATTAGTTATATATTTAGAAACCTTAATCTTATAAAACAGATTTAAGAAGAAGAATAAAGCTAAGAATGAATGGGAAGATAAATAAAAAGAAGATAGAATGAAAAGGTGCTGCAAACCTTATAGTCTGAAGTAAGTGGTGATTCTCGTAAAGTAACACGGGTGCACCAAGAAAAACTGGGGTTATTTTTGTTGCAATAACATTTAGGGAACATGTCATGCAGGGTGTTAAGGTAACTTAGGTTTCTATTTCTCTGAAGAGTTTACAATTAAATGTGCTACTTATTTGAAAAGTTGAAACGATACTTTTTGCTTCATTGCTTTTGTAGTTTTGGGAAAACATTTTATGTTGAATCTCAGTTATGTTTCACTGCATTTGTGTTAAGTGATTAAGCTAACATTATAGTCTGTGAATGACATCCTGTTTAATTGTGAGGAGAAGTTAAACTCTAGCTACAAGATGCTTCATATCCATCTCTGTTATCTTCTGAGACACAGTCCTGCATAAGTGAAGTAATTCTTTTGTTTCACAGAGCATGGGAAAGGCCATAGCTGAGTACTATGTCTGACTTTGGGTCACAGCTTCAAGAAATACATGGTCTAGCTGTGGAGAATCTAGGGAAGAATAGTGACATTGGTCTGAAGTCTAGAACATTAGAGGTTTGAGGGGAGTCTGAAAATAAGCTGAGGTTGTTTAAGAAAGAAATGGAAATTGTCAAATCTGATGCAATGAAGCATGCAAATAACTTTTTCTCCAGGCTTGTGGCAATTACTGCCAGAAGTAGTGAGTTTAAATGATAGCAGAGGAGATGATTTCATGTTACTACTAGATGTTTTTCATTATGGCTAGGTGTAGTGAAACATGAAAATAGACTTTCTTAACTTATTCATAAAATGTTCATTAATAGATTCTGTCACCTGCACAAGCAAACATATATCAAGGGCAATGGGGGAAATTGATCCAGGTATAGAAAAAACAATGGCCTTGATAACCTTTTGACTGTTTTGTCCTTAGGCTTTTTGAGTTGTTTGCTCATGGTATTTTTCCCAAAAGACAATAGCATTAACATCTCTGTCCTGTGGTAGCTTGCTTGATTGCACAAAATTTACTTAATAGAGTAGTATCTTCTAGAAATTTTTGATATCTTAGGAGGCTTGTTTCTTGTCTCTGTGGATATCCACAAACTGGTTGGGTACAATGCATTTGGTACTGAGGTTTTTGTTAATTAATGTTGTTACTTAAGCCACTAATGCTTTTCCTATTTGTGTTTTGTTGTAGTTGTTAAAGACCTGTCTTATTCTTAAAGCTGTTCTAATAATATCCTCAATGCTTGTTTAGCTGGGAAGGCAGTTCTTTTGTTGAACATGGTTAAAAATACTGTAGAACTAATGAGATTTGTTTTTTCTGTGAAGATACCTTTTGACGGTAGCTATTTTTTAAAACAAACTGAGAAAGAAAAGAAAACAAGATTTCCTTAAAGTGCCAATACTCCATTTTTGTTTATTTTGTAACAAATCTGTAGTTCAGTTTTATTGTTATGTCTATAGAAAATTTGACTGCATGAAATATTTTGGAGGGTATTTCAATTAGAAGGAAATACAATTTTATTTGTATTTCCAAGGGCAGCAAAAGAAGGTTTCTAGAGATTGTGAAAATGCTAATTCTCCTTCAGTCCAGACTTATGCAGAAGCGGCTTCAGGTCTGAGTTTTTTGAATACACTTGCTGGCCAAGTGCAAATTTCGTTTTCAGTTTGAACACTCCCTTTTGAAGGGTTGTATAATGTACTATGTAGTAGAAGTGCTCTGTCGTCAACCAATGGTTGATGTTGCTCCTTATCATTGCAATGTCGCTGAAGTCAATCAGACGGTTCTCTAGCACTTTGAGGGGAATATTTTGCTGTTTACTCTGCCTGCATTGGGCCATTCAGGGAGGGAGGTATACTCCCTTGTACCAGTTTAGTACAACGTCAATATTCGTGAAAGTGCATTGGCCTTTATTTGTTTGAATATTTGAATGAGAAGTCTTGTTCAACTGAGGCTTCCTTAGCTGGAATTGGCAGATTTAGATCCTGACACATTAGGTCTTTATGGTCTTGAGCTTCCCATGCTAGGTTGCAGCTTCACTTGATTTCTCTGGTCAGCTTCTAAGTGCATCTTTCAGAGAAATCTAATTACATGCCATAATTTTGCCAGCATGCCAGGGACGTGAAGGTCCTCTGTGGGCTGCTTTAATAGTAAGTATACTTTCCAACACTTTTGACCACGTGAGAGTTCTAGGTACAGTATTTAGGTTTTTGAGGTTTGACATGGTTTTCGTAATTTTCAACTGTTCACACATCTGTGTGAACACAGCTGCTTTCTCACAGCTAGTGCAAGACACAAAAGTCAGTATGCAATACATGTGTTTCTTTGCTTTTTTTTTTGTTCCAGTTACTCTTCAGCTTTTGGGGCATACAATGGAATCTTCCTAAAATGATGAAATACATATTTATGCAACTGATTTCCTCTTCTGTGGCCAGTGCTAAAGTTAAACAAGGCTGCTTGGTGCAGAAATACATGCCTTTTTTTTCCTGTTGAAACGCCTTGCTGTGTTTGGATTGTTATTCCAACTTTTTACCATTTGTGTTATGTGAAAGAGTGGCACCAGTGCCTTTATTTTGTTTCTGATGACCGTTTATGAATGCGTATCCTAGCAAAAAACAGGTGAAATGGGCAAAGATCTAATTTTTAACCATTCCTGTTGCCCAAACATGATGTCAGTTCAGGCAAGAGTTTTCAGGGAGCAGTCCTGCCAGCTGTCATCCCACCACAACACTCCCTGGCTAGCATGACCATTAGAGAGCAGAAAATAGAACCTGTGTTCCTTTCAAAATGGAGCTTATTGTGCAGTGCTTGATATCAAATGAGTTCTCCACAGTATTGAATTCAGGATATCATAGGAGTGTGCTTTGGCATTGAAGAGAGCTTTTGTTTTACTAAGGTAGTGATCAAGTGAAATATTATTGTGGATTCTTTCAGTATACCTGAACAAAATTTAGTATGAAGAGGCAATTCAATTTCTGTGTGAAGGGTACCAACTTTTTTTAAAATATTTATGCTTAAAATCTTCATGTTTAAAATCTTCTAGGAGGCAAGCAAGTAAGGTTGTTCATGAGCAAAATGTACTTACTGTTCAAAAATGTGGTGTCTGAGTGCCTAGAATTTTTTTTTTCAACTGCAAGAAGGGGGATACCAGCTCTAGCATTTTTGTCTGTTACATAGTTATATAGAAGCCCCTTAAACAGTATTGTTATTAGTAAAGCTGTTGTTTAATGCACTGATAAGCAGTAAATACTTTTCAGATGCAGTCACATTGTGTTCAGTTGACATTTTCTGACACTTGGAGCGCAGACTTGGTAACTTTTAATTGTTTTGTGGTTTTTTTGGTGGTTTTTTTTTTTTCTTTGTCTCAGATAAAGGTATTATTTTGAGGGGAGGTGTTCCTGAAGTCTGAGTAGGGTGTCTAGTTTTTAATCTCCTTAGCACAAGTTATTCACTGATGGTGTTTGAAAAACAGTAAAATTAATGTGAAATAAAATACGTTATTATGACTAAGAAGTTGGTAGTAGCCAGGTTTTTGGAGCTGCATGTTTGTATGTTGGTGTGTCAACCTTGGAACTGGTTTTGTAAATTTGTTTCTTAAATCTTAATAGGTCAAACATTCTCTCTAATTAGTTGTAAGTAATGGAGATTTAAATGTAAGTCTTTAGCGTCATCTGAGGTAGCTTTCAGAGAGAATTTCTTTAAGTATTCTCATTATTTTTCTAGAAGGCAGTTTGTAAGTGCTAATGAAATGTCTTGTGACACTTTTAAGTTATGCACAGTGCTGAAAATTGATGTAAATTTTTCCAGTCTCCGAGTTCAGTACTTACAGGTTATAAGTCTTGCAGCAGGTTTTATGAACTTAATAGTTCTTCAGTTTAATCAGCTAAGGTTTGACTGAGGCAAATGAAAATGCCTTCTTCAGCCTTTTGGTTTTTTTTTTTTCTTTCAGTTTTCTAAAATAGATG
>JBCJKH010068899.1:1062-12175 GCA_039877255.1 Loriculus beryllinus | reverse complement strand
TATTACAGACACATCAGCCCAGAACCTTCCCCTGTTAAAATATTTTTATTTACACATATTAATGGGTAATAGAGGTGGGCTGCACAAATAAATTTTGATTACATCAATCTATGGTGTGAGACCAAAGTCACATCAGAGCTAAAATGAAATTTCACATATAATTTGAACCTTATATGAAAAGAAAAAAACAAATCCATTCCTCTGTTATTCAAAGATCTTCAAGATTATCTTTTTTCCCTCTGAATTTGATTAAAATAAAATCATTCAATGTCTAAATAAATTTCTTTTGACTGAGTTTGTTTCAGTTTGGAAGAGGGAAATATACTCTTAGCTTTAGCTGCTCTCTTGTTTTATTTATTGAGGAGCATTTATGCCTATCAACATAAAATACAGTACTCACTTTTCATACTGATCCCCAAATTGTTCTTGTATATATGGGAATTGCCTCACCTCAGCAGCTTAATCTTAGATACATTTGAAAATTAATATTGAAATGGAGAAGGAGAAACACAAGAGCAAGAGTACAAGAACTGGTATGAACCCAAATGTCTGGAGGGATTTTGTATTTCCCTCTTAACCTGGCCAGACCTAGATGTACACACCTTTCCAATTAGCTATAACCAAACATGGAAAGAAATCTGACTTTCACTGGAAAAATTTGGTATCACAGGTATCCTCAGTTGCCTACTCTGGGATACAGCTACAAACTCTGAGGGTAATTGGGTGCGAAAAGGCGGTCATATCTGGCTGGAGCCTGGGTCACTTTGGGATGTCACATTGCAGCACAGAGCTGGAGCATTGGATTAGTGAGCACTGACAGTTGTTACTTAACAATTACTGTTTTATAACCTAGGGAAGAAACAAAAAAACACACACACAAAAGAAAAAAAAGCCCAACAACACAAAAAATCACAACCACGTGCTGGTGTTAGATTACGTAAAGGAAAATCTTTAACCTCCAGTAGCCCCAATATGTTCCTATTCTATTTAATGCAATGGCTAAAATGCAAGTGATTTGGTCCATATTAATTAAATCACAAATGCCCCACTAATGTGCTAGGCTCCCTGTGTATTTCACTGTGTTTAATCTTGTCAGACTACCCTGTTCTGACAACATACAAAGTTATTTTGCCCTGCTGTAGAGCAGTAACACCTCTTACAGAACCACAGAAAAGTCTCTGTTAATAAAACAAACCAGGCTAGGACATGGGACTTGATCATCTGTGCTGTTCAACTGTCAGGCTGCTCCCTAACCACTTGAGCAGTGTTTAGCAGAGGCTGAGCAAAACTTCCAATGTGTTGCTCAGGCTAAAAGAATACCAAGGGTAAAAGGATTCAATAGTACAGTTGCTACAAAATGGTCCCATGTCTGTTTAATTTCCTGGTACAGACAATGCCACAAAGTCTGCCTCTCCTTCTCCCTCCACAGCTGGCTAGGCAGTTATTTTGCTTTCCTTTTCAAACTCCTTTCAACACCTCTTCCAAAAGTTGTCAAAATATGTCTTAACTGTATAAAAAAGGCTTAAGACCTGGACTCATCATACTGTGGTGAGATTTCTTAAAACAGTAGAAGGAGTATGAACCTGAATGTAAGGAAAAAAGCTTAACTTTTCTTCACTAAGGTTGCTATTTGAAATACCAAGCAAATTAATTAGATTGTGAGTAAACTTTGTGTAGACAAGATAAATCTGAAAATAGATTATACTCTTTGTATACTTCTCTTGAATAAGATATATCAATATGCATTGACACCATTGAGAATACAGATGTGGGTTTGTATTCTGGTATTAACCAATTATTAATTAATGATTTTTTTCTGATTAGGTTTTTTTTTTTTTTTTTTTGACATTTGAAAATATAACATATGGCTTAAATCAATTATCAAAATTATTTTTCAATTTTGTAACTGTTCAAAAGGCTGTACAAGAGAGTTTCATGGAATAAAGACATCAATGACCTCCATCAAAAGAGGAGTAATAGCACTTAAGTAACCTAAATTCTATTATGCTTTAAATTCTTTGGGAAAAATTTATATTTCTGGTGAAAGATAATCTAAGACTTGGCAGATGATCCTAGTTGTGATTTACAGACAATCTCTGTTAAAAATGCATATATTTTTCCAAGTCCAAATTTCTTCACCTGAAATTAAAGTGACAGAAGAATTTATTTTCCTTATTTTCTGCATGTTCCACACAATAAATGTAAGATATTTAAGTAAATAAAGAAAAACATACTTGTACTTGTTTTAGGCTCTGAGATGTAAATCCAAAGACTAAAAATGCAGTTGTGTGGATTCCCATTGACACTAACAAGACCTACATCTGCAACCTGCAGAGGAGACCTGAATCTTTGTGAAAAGAGGAGAGAAACTTCATTTATTTCTGAATTAATCCTCCATCCTGAGAGGCAAAGTATAACCCGTACAATATACTCATGCCATGCATCTTGTGGTAAGGCACTCACTTGTCCTATGTATTTCTGATTTCTCATCCTTCAGTTTTTGCTCACACACATACAAAGGGAAGAAGAAGCAAAGCAGGTTTTGTGCTATCTTTGTGTTTTCCAAGTGATGTGAAAAAACTGTAATATAGTAGTTAATCTACACCAGCATGTGCTGTAATGATACTCCTCAATATTGGCTCAAACTACCTTCATGTTAATCAGGTGTGTCTGAGACAGACCACTGATTAATTTGGGAAATGGTGAATAAGAAAGCATGTTTGGACTCAGCTTAGACACATAGCAAGAACTTGACAGTAATTACTCTTCAGCACTTTCACCCACAACTATATGCAAAAGGATTTGTTTTTTATTAGGTATAGCTGGTCTCCCAGGAAGGAGTGAAGCACACTGACAGTCAACGCATGGGAGAGCAGAGCTGTCCCAGGCATGCAGTGCTTTTTCAGTGGATAGCCAGAGGATATGATTTGATTTTCTACTGTTGCCAATCTCAGAGCTTTCACAAACACAGATCTTGCTTTTAAGGATAAAAACACTGAATTATTTAAAGCTAAGAAAATGTCTGCCAGTTATGCACATTAATTGCTTATCAATAATAGTTTCATTTAAATACATCACGTTTACAGCGGATAACTGGCAGCTGCCTCACAATAACTGCTAGAGTCTATGTTAATTCGCTGTGAAGTTCACTCTGCAATTACTGATTTTCCAGGTGAGCTGATAAGCAGCTGAAAGCCCAACAGCTGCAGTGAGATTCCTGAGGCATTCTCTTCTGTTTATAGTGCCAGAAAAGAGTCTTGAAGCCTAACAAATTCCTACAGTAAACTTGGGGTTTTTTTGTATCCTCTATTACTAGACATAAAAATTACTTGAATTTTAGGATGTTGATATTGGAATTGGAGCATAATCTTGGCAGAGGTAAAAATCCTGCTGTTCATTGCATATCTCAAATGGCAAATTATAGACAGAAATTTTGGTAGCCAGGTGCAAATCTTCTCCAGTTCCTTTACCTAAAAGTTTGAAAAAATCTATAAAATACTAGGTAAAGAGCTTCTTGATCTGATCTACTTGAATAAAAAGTTTGCAAAAACTCATGGATAAGTTATGAACATTTTAAATACATGCTAAAAAAAAAAAAAAAGAGAGGAAAAGAAATGCCATAGTATCTCTTGCATTTCTATGCCAATCTTACTTGGTAATACAGTTGTAATTCCACTTGGGGGAAAAAAAGGGGATATAAAGATCAGAAGAAGCTGAGAGGCTCATATCCTATTAGCACAGAGAGGGCAAACCAATTTCTAAAAAATTGTCACAACCAGACTTAAAGCTGTCAGATTAACCTGCTTCACCCTTTTTGCTGTGCTACACAACAGCGAAAAGGGAATGGGGAGCAGGAAAGGAGAGAAAATAGAAAAGGGTTGCAAAAAAGCAGGCAAAAGTACATGTTGAGCACCTGCATCTCAGACAGTCATGGATGCAAATTGAACAACACTGTAGCTCTTTTACATGCTTCCTAAACACTAACTAACTAAGCAAATGAAACCCCTAAATTATACTCAGCAAACAAGCATCCAAGAAAATACATAAGCTTAAGAGTTTTGACATTCCCAGCACTTTCCCTGATACTAAACTGGATAAGTTCTTGCAAATGCTGTATTTGATGAGACAGGGACAGCATGTCCTTTTTCAGATTTACACCATGGATGAGAAATAAACAACTTACTTTTTAATGTAAAATGATCAACACATGATATGTGGTTTAATATAAGTGCAAACTATTCTATGATTCTATGATTTTTTGATTCTTTATCTATGAAATATATGATGGGTATGGACTGAGGCTGCAGAGCGGGAAACTACTACTTCCAGTAAAACTGGACTGGTGAAGTACTCCAAAACTGTCAAACAGTAATACTACAGAATTTAAGAATGCATATAAACCATAATCTTTGTAAAATCTGACTGGTTTGACATATTTTAATTGAATTTGGAAGGAGGGAACTTACAAATGATGAGCAACAGTGGAGTTGAAGATAGAAATCTTTCAGGAAGAAAACATTACTGATTATTAAAACACACTTTTTCAACTTTTATCTCACTTTATGTTTTACCTCAGTTTCAAAAAAAGGCATTTGTGATAATTAGGAATTAGTTAATATTTACATATAGCTTGACAAACTGTATCCCAGTATATAGATAACCAGTATGTACCAGGATCAGTCTTGCCCTAGTTTTCTCCTACCAGACTGCAAACTCCTAAAGACAGGGGCCTGTGGTCCTTTTCATTTACTTCTGCAAAATATGGACTAATCATGTCTATCCATGCAGCCCTTCTACTCTTCTATTTTCTCTTTTTAGAGTAACACCAAAGTTTTCTTTTCCACTCTCACTGATTATGAGCTAGTGTTAATTCCCTGGATTCTAGAAAGTGATTTCTGGATTGCAGTGGAGCTAGCTGAAAGTCAGGCTTATTGATTCCTAGAAACTGAGTGAATCATTTCTCATGCACTAAGACAGTTACTTCCATTGTTAGACAACACATTTCAAATATCACATGTAAAATTTTGTTTTTGTGTGAGATATTAAATTTCAGCAGATATAAAGGATCAAATATAAGCCTGCTGTAATTTAACTGATTTCAGCAAAAGCTCACCAAATTTCAATTTGCTTTTGATCTTTGAAAGCTAGAAGAGAGATGGGTGTGATTACATGGATTCATACGTTGTTTTTGCATTTTAATATACACTGAATCATAGTGGGTTTAAAATAAAGTGTTTTTAAAGGTTTGGTTGGGTTTTTTTCACAGAAAATACTGGCTTATTGGAACTGAAACTTTTTGCCATTGTGGTCTTTTCCAATCCGTTCAGAAATAAAAAAATTGACTTGCACAGCTCACAAAATAAAAACCTATCACTTCTATTTTGATTTTTTGAACACTCTTTGTAGATGTGAGAAGATCCACCTAGATTTCCTTTAAGTCATCTGATGTTACATCGATGTGAAAGAGGGTTTTTGGCATACTCTCTTTTTAACTCATACACAAAAATGAAAATAATTTTGAATTAATTACAGTTCAGAACAGGACTCTTTTTTGAAATGCTGAGATTTTAAAAGACTATTTTCCACTGAGACCAATAAGTAACATGAAAAGTTTTGAAGACGAAATTAGTGGTACTATGAAAACACACATATCAATATGGGGAATATGCATATAAGGGGAGGATAAGTTTCTCATTCCCTCTACCCATATAGTATATTTACTGTCCATGAAAGATAGTAAGCTAATTTGGAACTTACTGCTCTTGCTGACTCGAGAGATCCTTTCCTTTTTCATGAAGGTTTAAAATGTACCAAGGGAAGAAAAGCTTTAGACTTAGAGTCTATATTTTATATATATTCAGAGTAAAATGTAGAACTCTGTATACTTTCTGCTTGAGAAAGACAAATACTGAGCAGATACTTCCTATAAATCTCTTTTCAGTAGAGATTTCCACCAGGACAACATGGAAGTCACTTGCTAGTGCAAGGACTAGTAAGTCCTGTTCTGAAGCAACAAGGGCTGTTGTTTCAGAATTCCAGTTCCCATGACATTGTTAGAAATGTTTGCAGAAGAACTTCAATCAATAATTTTTATTTTCCATTTTAAGGTTTCTAAAATTCAAGTGATTACACTAGATAGGCGACTGGATAATTATATGACCACTTTTTGTGCAACAGTGCTGCCTCACTATACAAATTATATGTACAGCTAAATGAAATGGAACAATATGTGTTCATTTTGGGCTGTTTTCTTCCTAAAAGCATCAGTATATATCTTCTCTGTCCATTTTATTTACTGAATTGGATGAATGATTACCATGCAGTGGTTATTAGGCCATACAGACAATAGTTTCCCAATACCCAAATTCAGGGCATTGTTTGATTTGTTTGCTTAGATGCAACTTCTGGGTCCGAATCATTCTCATGATCTCTGTTGATGGTGAAAATAAAATTCCAGTGGATTTTATTTTCTGTGTCAATGGATGCTTGCTCTGATTTCAGCTGGGATAGAATTAATTTTCTTTTCAGTAGCTGGTGCAGTGCTGTGTTTTGACTTTAGTCTGAGAACAGTGCTGATTAACACACCAGTGTTTTAGTTGTTGCTAAGCAATGCTTACCCTCCCTGATCAAGGACTTTTCAGTCTCATGCTCTGCCAGTGAGGAGGGGCACAAGAAGCTGGGAGGGAGCAGAGACAGGAGACCTGACCCAAACTAGCCAAAGGGGTATTCTGTAGCACAGCCTGTCATGCCCAGTGTATAAAGTGGAGGAGTTACATGGAAGGGATGTATTGCTGTCAGTCTGGGTGTTGGTCAGTACATGGTGAGCAATTGTGTTGTGCATCACCTGATTTTCATTCATTGGGGGTAGGATTTATTCTTTCCTCTCTTTTCATTTCCTATTGTTGTTGTTGTTGTACTATATCTTACTTTTATTTCAATTATTAAACTGTTCTTATCTCACTGCACAGGTTTTTACTTTTTTTACAGTTCTTTTCCCGACACCTCTGGTGAGTGTGGAGGGAAGTGAGCAAGAAGCTGCATGGTACTTAGTTGCCAGATGGACTTAAAACACAACAGTGCTGTCTGGCAGTCAATACTACCTTTCTTAGAACTATTCTCCTCCAAAACTCTGAAGAGGAAACAGAACAGAAACCAATTTGAACAGAAACCAGAAGAGGAAACAGCCAAGAGTCCTGCCACCTACGCACACATTAACCTTGTTACAGCTTTTGCCTGACTCACTGACACTTGACATGTCTTTAGGATTTCTTTATTGGATGGAAATGTATGTCCGAGAAGTTCTTGGAAACAGAAGTACTGATTTTATGTGTCTGTCCCTTAAGGACCTCATTCAATGTCCACTTAATCATATTACAGTGCACCTTAGCATGATGCATGCTTTCTTTCAAATTAATTGGTATTTTTGCTGTTTACACAATTACATAGAAACAGGTTAGGTTTAGCTTCAAAAGAGAAAAAAATCTATCTAGCAAGAACATTTGGTACTTTGCACCCTCTTCACAAATTCTCTCATCAAAAAAACCCAGGTTATGATATATGTGCCTTTCGCCTTTTTGTCAAAGTAATCTTCATTCATCCCTTTGCAATTGTCCAGCAGTCCCAAGAGTACAGTCCAAGAAAATGAAAGATAGCAGCATAAATCACAACTAATGTCCCTTGCAAAATACAGCAGTGCATGTTTAGGAATTTTCCTCTTGTTTCAAACATTTGAACTTCCTTTATCCACAAACACAAAAAGGTGCACTTGCCACTTTCTTTCCTCTCCAAGGACAAAGAAAAAGGGCAAGTTTCTTCCTTTGGAAAAAGGTTTATAGTGATACTCCCACTTACTTCCGGTGACCTTTTAAAGAAATTTAATTTTGAACACTGTCCAGTCAGGAAATGCTGTGCTGTACATTCACTAATTGGAAATTTGACTCCTTTTGTCACCTGAGGCATCAGAGCTTTTCTAGGAAGGGAGGATTGCCATGTTACCTTTTCTTTGGTGATCATTTTGGATGGGTTTCCATCTCAATTCTAAATTGCCCTTCCAGAATAGTATTTTAGAAATAAAATAAGGTTTGTGTATTTGAAACCAGAGCATTCAGAACTAACTTACTAATTCCTCAAATGGAAAAATTATTAATAATCTAGTAAAGAATCTCCTTTTGAAGTAATTCCTTCAATATCCATGTTTTGTAGCAAATTAATGATAAAAGATTATGTATGAATACTAAGGCTATCGTGTAAAATGAGAGGGCTTAATTATTGCAACTTTGTGAAAGTCCATAATGTGAAGACACAAACTTCATGATTAGAGACTGAATCACTTTCCATTTCGGCATTCAGACATTTCCCATCCTTAAAAATATTCCTTTGACCTACTTGCTTTAATACTTGTCTCTAACAACTTCGACTTCATTTAGCATCCCACTGTATTTGCTGTCTTTCACTTCCAGAAACTCTCTTGCTTTTTTCTGTCTGACCCATTTTGCTCTCTAGCTAATGGCAGTACACTTACAGTTTTTATTTTCTTGTCGCCTTCTCTGCCCCTGACTTTTCCCATGCTTGCTGTGTTTCTGGGAATGATGGCCAGTGGTGGTGAGACAAGCTCTCCATTCAACCATGGCAATAAAATGTCATCTATGGCAAAGCTTGCCAAACCCTAATTCATATAAATATTGCCTCATCACTTGTAAAGTTTTCAACTAAACCAAATAAATCTCCCTGAGAGCTTGCCTACTATTTGATAAGCAATGAATCTGTTTGTATGTGCCGTCGTGTCATTTAACATACTGCCATTGCATAAGAAATCCAAATAACTGATCATATGTATGAGTTAGATGCTATATTCATCTCAGCTGGCTGTAGGTACTTGAAGTGTTTTAGCTAGGAGTTTGATTGCCTTATGTATCCCCTCAAATCAACAGGGAAATATGGACATCACTGGAAACAAATTAACCCAACTACAGTTTTAATTGTCCTCTGGATACTCATTCTTGAATAGTTCCTAAACAAGGCAGGATGAATCTAGATTTATATCCTAATTGGCAAGTTAGTTGGTGAAATAAATGAATGAAAGGTTGGAGTCCATATATCTCAATTCTTGAATAGCCTCACTGTTTCTGAACAGGATGAGCAAACCCTCTGAGTCAGTCCTAGTACCTCAATAGAAACTCTGCTGACTAACTAAGCAAGAGACACAATTTAAAAGACAAAAAAACAGCACAAAGTAACAGCTAATTGTTGTGACAAACAACCTGCAAAGACATAACAATAACTGAACTATTTATAAAAATAACAAACCTATATGATTTTGCTATGGGACGGAGAGTTCCAGAGATAGAAATAGGTTTTATGCCTAAATAGTTCAATGGGGGAGTAACACTTCTAACATATTCTGCATTCAAAATAAACTGTATTTAATTGAAATGTTTTATCAGGCTTTGTCAGCTGCAGCTTATCTCAAACATAAAGACAAAACATACTAGACATCTCCCTTTTCTGTTACAGCCGTTTACAGTTCTGCACATACCCTGAACAGCAGTATTCTGAGCAAGCCCTGTTTCTCCCCCAGGGCTGACTCAGAACTGATGTTCCTCTGCACTGCTGTAGTGCAGCAGACAGGATTATGTCTTGTTTAGAGCATATGCTCAACACTCGGGGTCTCAAAAACGTGTATGTATGCCCACTTAAATAAATAAAATCCAAAGAAAAAGATGTAATCTGCCTTTTTTTTACAATAACATCATTGGTTCTAGAGCATTTATAAAAAAAAATAATAAAAAAAATAGCTCAGTTGTCACCTCATCATAGAAATATGACCCTCACACAGCTCAGGATCTGCTCATTTCTGAAGTCAAGAGCATGAAGCTGTGGGCCAAAACCAGTGCATGTAAGCAGCAATATCATAGCACTCATAACACAGAATGTGGTTTGGCTCTGAGCCCAAATTCAAATACATTTCTCAAGTGAGATCCTAATTTCCCATCTGAGACCACTTTTTTCTTTTCCTGCTCTGTAAAAATGCAATTAGTTTAATTTAAAATCACAGAGAAGCAGTACCAATAGTTGTCCTTCCCAAAAGAGCTTGTTCTGCAAACATGTCTTTGCTCTAGTGGTGGAAAATCAAACAGATTTCAGCTGTAGAAGAAAGAAAAAGGGGAAACACAGGTAGCAGGCGTCTCTTGAGAGGCAAGAGGGCTTATCGTCTAGCTGATACTGGTGTGTGGCTGCATGAATACTTTTCCCACTCTGCTCTAGCGCAAGTTAAACAGTTTAGTAGAAACCAGCTATTTGAAGTCATAGTTAAATAAAACAGAAGTTCAGCTTTGATTCCAGCTGTATCCAGTTATGTTTTCAACCCCCTGCCTATAAAGGGACACAATTTTACAAGCTTAGGATGCAATCTGTGCAAGAATATGACAAGTTACGTCATCCTACTTGAACACAGGGAAATGTACAGTTCAAGTGTCCCTTGGGACTGTTGGCTGATGGATAGCATCTAAAAGGCTGTGCTGTGTGCTCTAAACATATATATATCTTTAATTTATACATATGTCAATAGAAATATAAACTGTCTTGACGCAACAAAACTCTGCGTTGGTTCTGTCCCAAGCACCTTCTTTTGTAAAGGTACTTAACAAAATCCAATGGAGGTTGATGACATGATTGAAGTCAGACCAGAAAGTTTAATGCATGAAGTTACAGCTTAGAACTAAAGCTTCCCTTACGTGGAAGAACAGAGCACACCCAAGCACAATCCTTCTGAGCCAACTTTAATTTAATATCAAAATGAGTACATACCTTGATATTTACTGTGCCAACACCTAAGCAGGTCCCTGGTGGCAATCCAGCATTTCCAGTCATCATCAAGTGAAGTTTAAAAATCCTAAATACTTGCAAGTTGACTGGGTCTTCTAAAAACTTGTATTTGCCTGTGATACGTATCACTATGAGATTTTAAAAAACATCATTATGCAAGACATGCACAATAAATGGGAGGGAGAATTTGAGCTCTTTTCTTGCTGCTTATTCTCTCTTCCCAAGTTAATTAACCTTCATTTGTAACTTCTTGTATGAGAAGGAAGAAACTTTTTCTTGTGATGGGAAA
>JBCJKH010068896.1:0-16063 GCA_039877255.1 Loriculus beryllinus | reverse complement strand
GCATCCAGTACTGTGGAGAATCCACTCTAGACTTTGACATTAGTCCTCTGTTGGCATCACAAACCAGACTCTGCACTGTTTTAAAGCGTCTCAAAGAAATCATGGAGGGGAAGAGCCAGGTACTACTTCTTAGGGATTTGTAGGTCAAACTATCTAGAAACTGAATTTTTTACTGGGCTTCTCTGAGCTTCAATTTTTAGCCACATCACAGGGATTTTTCGGAAGTTTGAAGGGTGAGTGAATAGACTAAAAATTGTGAGTGCAGAGGAAACAGTGATGTTTACTTGTGACATGTCAAACATCTGTCATATTGTAGAAGTGAAACATTGCGCTCAGCTTTCTGAATTTAGACCAGATGCTTTCATTTTAAACTCCGCCCCACTTCTGTTTTACCTAATCTAGTATTACCTGATGGTTTTTATACTTGAAGGTTAACCATGAGCAGGTGAAACACTGTCACAAATAGCAATGATAATTCTGAGGATGATTAAATATACTGTTTATTATGGTAATGATTGGTCAGCAATATTTGCTTGAAAGGCTTGTCCTGGTAATCTGTTTTGATTCAGCTGGTTAAGGATCTGGTGGTTGCTGCTGACTTGCTGATTTCACCTTCTTCTGCCGTGTTGGGCCATCTCTTTAAGAGGAGGATCCAGTTGAGAAAAGCCACAACTATTTATAAGTGACAATATAAATAGCTGTGTCTGGGAGCAAGGCATGAACAGGCAGAAGTACATTTATAGTACATTAATTAAAATGAATGAAAAAGAGTTTTGGCTTGATAGCTTTTACAGGTAGACTTTGATTAAACTCACTTAGCTTCCAGTGCTATTCTGCTTGTTAGAGTAACTTTGGTAGAAAGGATTATATATTTGAGGTTAAAGCAAAAACATCTCATTGCAGTAAACAGGGCACTGAGTGTGGCTCCTACTAATGTTTCAGTTTGTGGTAACTTCTGAAGGCCCTGGAGACTTCCAGACGTCTTTGAAGCTTTTGGAGAAGTGCTCAGTCAGGATGCAGCAGTAAATGTGTATGTCTAGATCTTTCTCTGAAACTGGTATGTTAGTTGTCAGCATACTGACTTCTGTAGAGATAGCAATACATCACTGCCCTTGACTGCAGCCATGTCTTGCTTGAGTCACTCCAGGCAGCAATTTCTTCCTACTGTCTGACTCTACAGGAGACCACTTAACTGTTGTAGAGAGCATGTCAGATCCTGGTAGGTGCCCCTCTAATCAACCTCTACTGCTAATGGGGGCCAGGCTTCTCTTCTAAACCTGTACTTGCAGTCTGTTCTTGTCATGCGTGTTGGCTCTGACTTGAGAAAGGAAGAGATCTGGAACGTGTCAGCAGCAATGGTTAGGTTTCTGAACATCCAGTTATGTGCAAGACTTGGCTTATCCTGCAGAGCTGCTGCAAAACCTCTTATTTGGCATTCCCTGCAGCTTTGCAACAGTTTCTTGGGAAGCTCTTCATTGTATCTTTCCCTGCTTGAAGTTTAGTGTTCATCTTAAGGATTTCTAGGCTCTTTTGAACACTGAATGGTCTTTGACCTCTTTCTGTACAAGCTTTCTTGGGTGAGTACAGCATGAATTTGTTGTCTTATTGATCATAGCTTGTTTGGTCTTAAAATTGGTCTAGCAATTTTATCAAACTTCACTTTGTAAACATCCAAAAGAAGCCTCAATTCAGCTATGCAGTTCTTGTATTTTTTAATGTGAAAATCAGAATATGGATCACTTTTCTCTGCAGTTACTCTCTTCTTGTTTTGCTTTGAGAAAATTCTTGCAGCACTTTCTCTTCCAAAGAAAATCCCAGAGTATTCAGTCCCTCTGAAAAGGCTTATTGCTAGACCTGAACTCTAGCAGAGTGTTTTCACAGTCAGAGCTGTCATGTGGCCATTAGTGTTTGTCTCCGTCCACTGTAATTGTAGCTCGTGTGCTCAGAATCATAATTGAGATTTGTCTTCCTCTGTTTATAGCTACAACACCAAATGGAGGTTTTAACTCTTTGTTGTCAAGCTTTAAGACACAAATTCCTGTGACTGCACCCTTGCTGTAAATTAGTATATGTTGTTATCTGTTGAGTGTGTACTCCACAGTTGACTTCATGTAGCAGTTAACCTGGGGTTTTGGAACAATGTCAATCTGGGCCACAGGCTTTTACAACTGTTTATTGAGGTTTTGAAGAATTTGACCACATAACAAAATTTTTACATGTATCTATAATCCTTTCAAAGTACATCCCAGTATTAACTGTTAAAATGATTTTTTGAAATATGTTTTATTTAACTGTGCTAGTTGAGGGCCTGTCATGTGCTAGGGGTAAATGAGAGGGAACTGAAAACAGTACTTCATGTTTGTTTCTTGATCTTTATCTACAGCTCATGATAAAATTTATCTGCTTTGCCTTCATCTTGAATCAAGAAGGCAAAGGCTTGCTAGATTTATTCTCAGAGTTAAGAACTCTGTCTTTTGACTCACTACAAAACCATGTGAAAAAATCTTTTCTGTGCTTATACGCAAGAGTGTGCGCACACATGAATATGAAACATTGCCCTTTTCTTGTGCATGGTCTGCAAAGCAATCATAGATCTGAACGTGCTTTTTTTTTTTACATAAAAAACTTTCTCTGCTGCCTTCGCTTGTAGGACAGTGACTTGAAGCAGTACTGGATGCCTGACAGCCAGTGCAAGGAATGCTATGACTGCAGTGAGAAATTCACCACCTTCCGACGGAGGCACCACTGTCGACTCTGTGGGCAGATCTTCTGTAGTCGATGCTGCAATCAGGAAATCCCTGGAAAATTCATGGGCTATACAGGTAGGGTTTATGTGTTGAAAACTAGAACGTTCTGTGTGTGCTCAGCTCATGACTACTGTGTTTTAGAATCTGGCATCTGCTAGAGAATGCTGTACAGGTGGGTAGTGGGCTTAGAAATATGCAAAAAGAATCACAGGACTTAATTCTACCAGTTTCTTCATGCACAATGTCGGATTACGCCTGTTTATTCTTACCATTGCTATGTCAATGATGACAAAACAAATATAGCCACTATTTAACAAGGATGTTCACTACAAAAAGTGTGCTCAAGTAGAAGTTGCTCATTGTAATGGTAATTTTAAAATATAATGAGCCACATGGTCTAACTGAGAGTGAAGGAAACTGTTTCAAATACCGCTTACCAAACTGAAAGCATCTGATGGAGATGATGATTCCCAGACATCGGCTGATGTTTCGTATCTGACTGGCTGTTGTACCATGAATTCAGTGTGCACATGTGCTGTCTCCCTCTCTTCACAACCTGTGTCACTCTTGCGGATAATGTTATGCATCATTTGACTTGGAGAAATTCACTGAGTGTATAATTATCTGGTGTTTTGCTTTTTAAGGAAATAGGAGAACTAGACTTAAACACATAAAGAGGATTTGAAACAGGAAATCCTTTTTCCACCACTGTACACCTCTGATCCTCTAGAAACAGAGTAGGATTTGTTCCTGTTCACTTACACTCTCTGGTTCCCTTTTCTGTAGGGGATCTCCGAGCCTGTACTTACTGCCGCAAAATAGCCTTAAGCTACGCACACTCCACAGACAGCAATTCTATTGGAGAAGACTTAAACGCTCTGTCGGATTCTGCATGTTCTGTATCAGTGTTGGATCCTGGTGAGCCACGCACACCAGTTGGGAGCCGTAAAGCTAGCCGCAACATCTTCCTGGAGGAGGATCTAACCTGGCAAAGGTAAAGTGAATGGTTTCATGCTGAGATGCAGAATCTTAATTACGTTTTCAGGCTCACACCTGCCTAGACAAAAGCTGGTGGTTTCCATCTAGGAAACTTAAAAGTATGTCTCATGTAAAAAGAATCTAATCCTGTGCTTGCTTCTAATATTCTTCTCTTTAAGTTGAAATTTGGAAACTTTTCTATTGCAGCTTTAAATTATTTGCAGTCCTTCCTTTAACCTTTTGAATCAGTGATTCTATACCAGTGGCAGAGCAGGTTTTTAGACAAATCAAAACCCCATCCCTTTTAATGACCAATGTGTCGAGAAACAAATCTTGTGCTTTACTTGTCAGGTTTTGGGTTGGGCAAGAGGCTATAAGAGATGCTGTGTACATAGGAGAGAAACGGTGGAAGTAACAATCTGTTTTAATGGAAGTGGACAGCTATAAATGTCTTTATACTTTTTTCAAAGTATATTTTTACACTTCTCTTCAATAAGGGGGTCTTTATTTTTGGAAGATGAATAAAAGAACACTGTACTCCTTCTCAAGTGGTATGCAAGTTAATTTCTGAGGACTGTGATTTAACTCAGTGTGGGGAGAGGAAGAAAAAACTTTTTTCCTAAAAACAGAAGTACAGGCTGGTATGAAACTACTGAGGAATTCTTGAGTCAGAGCCTGTCTTTTCAGTGTGTCCCTTAAAAGTAAAGGAGTAGGGTACTCTGTGCAAGTACAGCTACTCAGACAAGGTTGTACTGCGTATATTTTCTCACAAAGAGCATCTGTTGTGCTAGTAACAAGTCTATATCCCAGAGCATAGACAGTACAGCTGTATCAGTTAGGATGCAGTGTCTTATCTTTCATGTTTTATCCACTAGGGATTTATACTGGTGGTGTATGAACATCTACCGTCTGTCCTTCCTTCTGGACTGGAAGGAAAAGGAGTGCAAAGGTGATTGATCAGGTTACACAGTTGCAGAAGGTTGTCAAGCTATCTGGGTAAAAGCTGTCTAACAATGTCAATAGATAGCATTGCTTTGATTGCAAAAATGATGTATTGGCAATGCAGGGGCAATACCTCTACCTCCAAAGCATGGAATAGCAGCCTGTAAGGAAGGAGGTGTGTAAATAAAAAGGGATAGAGGGAAAGTGGGCAGGAAGGCAGGATAATGCAAGAAGTGGCAAGAGGCTGTATTATTGAAGACTTGAATCTGAAGTGAGAGAACTTGAGCACTGTCCTCCAGATATCATTTATCTATATATGGGGAAAGATTTCTCTGTTCCTTCATTGATTTAACAATCATGGGTGTGAATGAGAAGTAACATTGGAATGAACTGTATTTTAATTTCAGCTGGTTTGACACTGCTGCATGAGGCAGATCTCAAACATCTTTTCCTTGCAGCTTGATTCACCCAGACTCTTCAACTCCCACGCTGTCTGCACGCCTCGGGACTGTCCAGGAGGATGCAGGGAAGTCACCAGCTAGGAATAGGTAAACTAATCATGTCTGAGTACTTTCTGTTCTGGATGCACTCCTAGCATACCCTTGACTGTAAAGCCTGTATTTTGGGGCGTATTTTTAAAGAGCATGCTGTTTCATGTTCAAAATGGGACACCCTATAACCCATATGTAGTGGTAAGGAAAGGCCATTTATGTACATTTTCTAATTAATAGGTATACTACTTTTGAGGAGCCTGTAGTTTGCTCCTGAATCAGTCAAATAAAGGTGGTGGTGAAGAAGACAGAAAGGGAAAGAAATGTCTAAGAAAGGTAGAGTTCTGAGGAAGCCAAGAAAAAGGACTAACAGGTGCTTGTTAATGAGAGGTAAAGACTGAGGTCATGGAGGAGTTTTTGTTTGGTTTTGTTTAGTGTAGTTTTTGTTGGTTTTGTGTGTTGTTCCTCCCTTTTTCTTCCCCTTCCCCCTCCCCAGTCTGCTCCTTCTGCTCTTTCATTAAATATAATCTTGTTTAAGGTTGCCAGGCTTCCTTAGGCTAAAATCCCATTGTAGGCCTTTATGCAAGAGTGCTGGAATGAACTTGGATATGTTCATCAGAGCTTTAGTAAAAGTTGTGAATGCTTGAGCCTAATCCCACTAAATAAGATGGTATTAGAAGTAATTTCCACTTAACAGTGCTTCTGCTACGGTTCTGGTTACATACTTTCATTATGGTTAAATTGGGAAATGAAGGTGAGGCAAGGGTGTAAGGAGCAGATTGAAGATAATCCAGATTTCAGTGTTGGAGTCAGGAGACGTTCAGAGACTTCTTTGCATTGGTATTACAGGCATGGAGAATGTTTAGCAATTTGGAGGGATCTGGTAGAACCAGCAAAGACAAGGGAACTTCTGTTGAGAAGGATGCTGGGTGTGCCAGCATCTGGTAGGAGGAGATCCATACTGACTACAGCTGAGAACCAAAGATCTTGCCTAGGTGGGAGTAAAATACTGGTGAATAAACTAGAACCAAAAATCAATTCTGGGCAAATATGGCAAGGAGTCCAGAGTTGAAAGTTCAATGCTCAATAACTGCAGTGGCGTCAGGAAATGTCTGAAACCTTGAGGATGCTCTCATTCTGTTTGATTGGATGTTTTCTATTTTAAAAGGCCTTTGCTGTTTGCTGACACTTGCAGTTGTAGAAAGGTTCTAAGCTGGACTTGGCAAGCCCAAACTGCTCATTCAAGTTAGAATTCATGGCCTCACTGTAGTAACTTACCTGTCTGGACTCATGTTTGGGAAGCAATGATGAGAAATAATCAAATTCTGAACCTGTGGAAACAACTATTTGTTTTGCGTTAAGCAGTGCTACCATTTAGATTGTCTCAAAGCCTCTGTAGGTATTTCGTTGAGAGAAGCTAGACCATGCCTCTTTCTAGATGAGATGAAGCAAAAAAAGATGCAGATTGGGTGCATTTAGTTGCAGGTAGCAGAAGTTACTTAGTATTATTTGTTTTCCCTGTGCATGGGGTATCTGTGTTGAGTTTGTGTTGGTTTTTCTCAGACTATTTATGGGGGGAAAATACCCAGCACAACAGTCAAATGTTGCAAGTGCAGGCATTTGAATTCCTCCTTTGGAAGTCCTTCTAAAGGATAAGGATTTTTTCATTGCAAGACCTCCCCTCTACTTTTAGAAAAGATAAGTACTGAGAAGAAATGGGTGTAACTGGTGATGATAAAGACACAGATATGAAATCTGCCTGTTCTAAGTCTTGCTTAATGCCCTTTTACACAAATAATCCATGCTGCTTACAGGTAGGTGGCATAGTTAGTGGTTGTTGTGAAACAACTGGAAGGAGTGCTTAATGATGGACTTTGATGTCAGTCTCATGTTCTGCATCAATAATACTTTTTGTTGAGCTGCAGAACTCTGCCCGTTCTAACTTTATCTTGAGAGCATCTGAACAGTAGAAAACTGGCAAAGTTTTAGCCTGCCTTGAATGCCTGACTAGGACAGAAAGTTTTTGCTTATCACCCCTAGATATATATGGATGTTGTACCAATAGAGTTTTCTCTGATTCTGCATAAATTACTAAAAAGCACCTAACTAAACTCCTTTATCAGCCCTGTATTCATGTTAAGAGAGGAGGAAAAAGCAGTGATTTTGAGACTATTGTACCATTAGTGCCTACTTCCTTGGAGGAAAAAAAAAGTTGAAAGAGGGTAGCATTGCTTTTTCATGCCTGGGCTCCTCCACATCATCTGTTGTGAATTCTTCGGAATAATTAGTGTCTGTTTGCCAGTTATCAAGTTCTCTGAAGTTATCTGAAGTTACCCAAGGTTCATTCCAGCGACTAGAGACTGGCAATAGGTCTCATCGCTCAAACTGCTGCAAGCTTCTGGAGGCAGCTCAGCACTGGCATTTTAAGCTTCCTTCTTGCTGTATGCAGAAGTGTTTTCCTTCTTCACTCTTCAGGGTGCTGTTAGCATTAATAGCTTGCACTGCATGCTTTTTGCTGCTGAGTTGCAGAAGTTGCACTCTGGTTCTTGAGAGGCTTAGTCTAATTGTGGGATATTGGAGCAGAGGGTATCTGGAACTTCATTTGCATTTTTAGCTTTGCAGTGATAACTGCAAAATGGTTTGTTTGTATTGGAGTGCATAGCCAAGATTTCCCAACAGCTGTACTGTTACCAGGTGGATGCTCCATATTGCAGTACAAGGAGTGACCTCCAACTTCAGCAGACAGTTTAGCCACCCTAGAGAGCAGGTGCTTAAATTCCTAGACTCGCTAAGCTGTCAGCCATTTCAGAGAGATGAGAAGAAGGAATTTCAAATGGGTTAAGGAGAGGGGGAATTTCATTGCCCTATTACAGATATCCTGGGTGTTGGCTGCCCTTGCTGGGATCTGTCTTGCCTCCAAGCTGCTGAAGTTTCTAATTACCCAGTGTCCCATCCCTTCCCCGGTCTAGTCAAATGTAGACATATATGAATTTCTGTGGCTAAACTTAGTTCTAACTCCTTGCTACAAAGAGGTTTACAAAAGCTTAGGTTTAACTTTGATGTTTCAAACCAATACACTTACTTCCTAGGAATTATTTTTCCTGTTTTGATGGGGGACAAAGCTTTAAGCAGTAAGTCTGTTCTAAGGAGACTGAACAGTGTCACTAGCTTAAGTTACTTTTTAGTATGATATGAGATCAATGCCTGCTCTGCTGGAGCACTGCACAATAAACTTTAATTCTTCTCTCTTGCACTACAGGTCAGCCAGCATCACTAACCTGTCACTGGATCGATCAGGTTCACCAATGGTGCCTGCCTATGAGACATCTGTCAGCCCCCAGGCCAGTCGCACACATACAAAGGCAGAGACCAATGAGGATGAGCGCAAGATCCTTCTGGTACCTTAACCAGGCTTCTGTTTGTCCAGCTCTGTGAAGGCAGTTTGTCTTGTATCATGTAGCAGGAGTATCTTGCTACATTTAAAGGCTCTTGTCTGAGCACTCTTACATGTACTGCTCCTCCAGGTAGTGTAGGGATGGAGAATATTGGTGCTGCTTTGGGCAGTTCCATCTTCCTGAAACAAATCGTAGTTTCATATGATGTTTGCATAAAAATGTTTACAGTTTTTGTTAGGAAAGTGTGTATGGGGTGTGGAGTTGGTGTATGGTGGCTCCTTGTGGGTTAAACCTGTAGCACAATGACCTGATTTTGTATTTCTTCAGGTTTAGATTTTCCCTTTCATAAGCCATGTGATTGAAAACTTTAAATGGCTGCGTCACAATGGTTACATCACAATGAATAAGTTATAGCTGTTACAGCTTATTGGGGCAAAACCTAACTTGGTCCCTACCTTTGTTTGCAGAATAAATACCACAATTTGTGGAAGGTTGTAGTGACATACTTGTTAAAAAGAAAATCAATGTGCAGCAGTGTTCTGGGTAATCCTATTATCCCCTCCCCACAGAGGCAGTGTTGTAGGTGGCAGTTACTGTGCAGTCTTCAGTAGAAAGCAGTGTTTCTTTTCTTTGAGGGAGGGGAAGTGTTTCCAACAGATGGGGCAAAAAAAGAAGCAAAGAATGGAAGGGAGTGTCTTTCACGCATTAAGAAGAGTCCAGATAGCTTCATCTTGCCATTTTGAGATCAGGAAGGCTCATTTCTGTGTTGTTAGGTATTTGCCTGCTGTCAGCAGAATGCATACAAGCATTCCTGAGGGTGTAGAAACACTAGCTCCTGTTCAGTTGCATAACTCTTTTCATGGGTGCTCTGTAAATAGATAACCACGTGAGGGAGGAACATAAAGACACGTCTGTACACCGTCCTGCCTGTGCATGTATGTTAATGCAGGGAAAATGAAATATAAAGTGCTATGACCCTAACTTGGACCAAGATGATCAAGTCCCAGTGCACTTCAGCTTCACATTGTTTAATTTTTGTCTCTTTCCTTCCTTGGAGGAGAGGAGGATTGGTAGTATTGCTTTTGTTCATGTAAGATCAGAAGATGCAGTGTCAAGTAATGTAACATTTTCTGTGAATTCCCACTGTTTAATGCACTTAGTACATGGAGCTGACTCTGTATCAGAAGGTAATTTGAAGCGTAATGTAGTCCATTCAGAGGACTCATGCACTTTGCTCATTAAATAAAAGCTAGGGGATGATGTAAATACCCCGGGGTAAGCAAATTTTATGTCAAGCAAAGGTCAAAATCCTGGAGTTGAAGGGATTTGCTGTGTTCTGCCAGTTTGTGCAGTTTAATGAATTCAGCATGTGAGTTAAGGGTAAACTGTAAGGCAGCTGAACCATTGAAACACTGATTGCATCGAATCTTGTGATCCTATGATGTGTTTCATTACTGATCCGTTTGACTCTATACCTGGTATGGAAAGGGAGCTGATGACATGGATTTTAGGATAACAACGAAGACAGCCACTGCTGGAAATAAAAGCAGAAAGCCAGTCCCGTAATGGAAGTGGAGGAAAACTCTTGGATCTCGGGGCACTCTCGGGAAAGTGCAATAATGTGGGTCCAGCAGTTAACTGGAAAGCTGAAACCAGTTCAATTTTAAGCTTTCCCTTCTCCTCTCCCCACCCTTATGCAATACACTTGAGCTGTTTGAGAAAGTGAGGTGCAGTGTCTCTTTTCCCCCTCTTGGGGTGCTCTGTTGCTCTCAGAATAATCCCAAGTCCCAGTTTCCACTCTGCAACAATGGGACTGTGCTGTGCCGTGCAAAGCCAGGGCATATGTGGGAAAGCAAAAGGGCCCAGGTGCAGAGAGACAGCTCAGTTTAAATGGAGCATAGCCTAAGCAAGAGTTGGTGTATGTGCTTAACAGGCTTGAAAATGAGTTTGAGGCTGAAGTGTACCAAGTGGTGAAGGATACTGATCCACAGAGTCAAAAATGGTTAATTGAGTTGGGAAGGATAAACACCTCTTTTGCTTAGTGGCCATGCCAGCAGTGTCTAAAAGAAGACTTGTTACTGAACAATATAAAAAGGGATCCCCAATAGGAAATGGTGTCTTAGAACTTGAACGTAGCATTGTGTGCTGCTGTGTCAGTTGCTCCGTATCTGGGGCTTGCTGATGGACTCATGCTTCACAAAGCCTAGGTTAAGAATATATTGTATATTATCTCACACTTCATTTACACACACCACCTGAGTCTGAGAATAGGGTGCAAAATGGGAGTAGTAAGGACATAAGTATCTTCTAGGCAGTACAAAATCTTGCCACATTAAAAAAAACACAAACAAACTTAACTCTGAGGATACCTTCTTTATTTCTTCCTTGTTCTGAACTTTACATAAGAGTAAGGATGCAAGGAGCTGATCTCATATATGTTTGCTGTTTCTGTTTGTACCTTCACATGCAGAAATGTGCAGAACTGCTTAGATCAAGAGGGGCCCTTGATCTAGAAGCTGATCTGAGAGCCTAGGTTGATGCCCTTGAAACCAGTGCTAAGGTCAGACTAGTAAGTAACTTGCACATTTCCTTGTCCAGGACTCAGTCCAACTGAAAGATCTGTGGAAGAAAATCTGCCATCACAACAGTGGGATGGAGTTTCAAGACCATCGCTACTGGCTGCGGACACATCCCAACTGCATTGTGGGAAAAGAGCTGGCCAACTGGCTCATCAGAAATGGGCACATAACCACAAGGTAACCCTAGTACTTTAGGACAGCAGGTGTCATCTATCTCTGTCACAGGAGGTTCTGAGTTTTAACTGAGAGAGGGTGCCTTAGACTGCAGAGATAGACCCCTTTGCAGGGAGATGACAAAGAAAGAAAATGCAGATCTCTTTGTTACCTACCAACACAGGTAGAGTTCTCACTCTGTGTGGTCCAAATCAACAGGGCTCAGGAGGCTGTCTGGTTTGGGAGTCAGTGGAGGAGGTAGCTTATTGGACAAGTATCACTCAAACAATTGGAAAACAAATGTGCTACAAAGGCTGTCCAAAAATGTTTGCTTATACTCAAAAGGGCAAGTCAGAGGTTCAGAGATCACTAATAGTGTTTGACAGCTAAATTTTTGCTGGGGCTGGCAGGCTCTTAACCTTGTGAATATAAAGAATCTGGTGTATTTAGCTATGCAAGAAGGAGATAAAACTGAGATGGTTCTTAAGCACAGAGCAAGTTCTCACTCAGTAGAGATGCTTAGTATATATATATATCACTCAAGCTGCCAATATTGGAGGAACACAAACAGTATGTCTTAAACATTGTTTTGGACACCTTAGCTGAGTTGAGAGTACTAGCAGTCTCCTCATCCAGCTCCATACTTGAATCAGTACATTCCCCTCCCTTTCCACTGTATTTTAAATAGCGTCTGGTTAATGACATAGTGATGAGTCAAAAAGTGCATAGCAAATGACTCTTCCCTTCTGTAATATGCCTATAATATAAACTGTGTGTGCTTAGAACTAGACTTGGCAAACCATCTTTATTTTTATCCTTCCAGGGTCCAAGCCATTGCAATAGGACAAGCATTGGTTGATGGACGCTGGCTAGAATGTGTCAGTCATCATGATCAGCTCTTCAGAGATGAGTATGCTCTCTACAGACCACTACAGGTAAAAGGAGTAGGAAAACTGTTTTTTTTTCTGGGTTTGGCTGTTGACTAGAATCTTTTCTAATCCTGTTCTCAATAGGCATATCTATGAATCAGCTCTCCAGAGAACTTTTTCCTTAGTGACTTAAAGCCTGAGGAAGCTGCATTTGCCAAGGAAACTTTGGGACTGTCCTCTATAGAGGATGTGTTATTACAGACAGTGCACTATAAAAAGTGGAGGAAAGGGTCTCCTTTCCAGGCTAGTGGCTCTCTTTGTGGGTGTTTTCCATGGAGGCCCTGAAATAGCATAGTCTGTGGTTGTGGCATCTGTGCCCTCTTGCAGAATCTGGAATCTGTGTTACTGATGATGGAGACAATGGTGGTTGTGTTCTTCCTTTTCAAAATCGCTTCTTTAAAAACTTTCAAAGAATGGGTATTTTAGATATGCAGTATTGGATCTTCTTATATATTGTATTGGTAAATCTCCAGTTATGGCAGTAATAAAGAATTTGGTACCACATCATGATACAAGATTGGGAGGGGGTATTTGTCATGCATCTCAAATAGGACTAGCTCTCTGAGGGGAAGGCAGGGAACCAGTGATCAGAGATGCTATCCTACTGTATTTCATTGCAATCAAACTTACTCAGGGGTAAGAGCAGTCACTGGCCTGAGTGATGATTATTTTTTTTTAACTGGAACAAGGTATTTCTGTAGCCTCTCTGTTACCTGAAAGCATTCAGTTGAGACTGTTATGTGTTCTGCAGCTTCTTACAATAAAGAATGGCTCAGATGTCTGATGCAGCTCAGTCAGAAAGCTCGCAGCCATTAGCATCTTGTCTTCCTCATGAATTTCAGCTCTTGGCCACAGTCATGTCGTGTTCCTTTGAGATTGCCTTGGGCTTCATCTGGCATCTGAGTTAGTCAGCTGCACTGTATCAGTTTGCTGGTAAAAGCTTGCCCTTAACTAGCAGGTGCTTGTGGATCCCTGTTTCTAACTGTAAGGGGCTTATGTTATTAATGGTTTAAAGCAAGTCCTTTTTTTCATCAGCTGAAAGCACTGTCTGATCTCATTTCTCTTGGACGAGAGTCAGGAGACTCTTGTTGACTCGCTTGCTTGCTGACTCAGTTGCTTGTTGCACTCACTATATCCAAAGGATTGATAGTGAGGTCTTCTTGAGATCATGATGGCTGATAGAAATCACTTAAATGTTCTCCAGGTTCCCTGGCACTCTAGGCAGGCTTTTCTTGGACACAGTAGCCCCTGCTGGAGTCTGACTTGTGAGTGAAACTCTTAGAGCTACTTTGATCACTCACAGAATTGCTTCAGTAACTTAGGATTAGCCTCCCTTAAGAGCTGCATGTGCTGGTTTCTGGGCAAAGGATACAGTCATCACCCAAATTAGCTGGGAGGATAGCAAGCATTCAAAACTGCTTAGCTGGATGTGGTGATGGAAAATGTGCTGTAGAAGAAACTTGTCCTTTAGTGCCACATAGTCGCAGCTTGTGTGGAAGTGGGATGGAGGCAGAGACAGAGCATGTGGGAAGTGTAAAGAAGTACTTGGTTCCTGTTCCAGAAAGTTCCTAATTCATGCTAAGTGGGGTGGCTGTATGACGAACTTGGCAGGCTGTTTTCTAAGGCAGCTTAATATTTCAGCAGAGCTGCACTTTCAACACCTTTTTTATTTTCTTCCTTGTCTTCTAGAGCACAGAGTTTTCGGAAACCCCATCTCCAGACAGTGACTCTGTGAACTCTGTAGAGGGGCACTCTGAGCCATCCTGGTTCAAAGACATCAAGTTTGATGACAGTGACACAGAGCAGATTGCTGATGAAGGAGAAGATAACTTAGCCAGTGAGTTTCAGCTGAGTCTTGTGCTCACTCTGCCTTCTCCCCTGTTATCCTCAGTCCTCAGAGCATAGTAGTTTAACCATGTCGTGCTTTATGTGTGTGTGTGTGTGTTTGTGTGTGCATGCATGGGGCTGTAAGGATTAAAGCAAACTGTAACCTAACTAGTCCTCCTGTTTCTTATGATGGATACAGTATTTTATATTTAGCTGCAACTGGCAAAACCTTATACTTTTAATGGAGGAGAAGCATGTAAATTGCTGCCTTCTGTTTCTCAAGCAGACTTCTGCTTGATTTTGGCCTATAACAATGTGCTAAAGAATGCCCAATATATTAGCATGCACACCTGGAGATAAGACTAGAACTATAAAAATACTGTATTCCTGTAGTATTGCACACTGGCCTTTATGTAGTAAAGACAATTTTTCTCCTCTCCGATACCCTCATGATTCCCATTTGAACCCTTCTCCTCCCTGTATCTTCCCCTTACCCAACACTAAAAGACTCCGCCAGCCCTAGCAAGCGCACTTCAGTCAGCAGCTTCCAGTCCACAATGGATAGTGATTCAGCCGCCTCCATCAGCCTGAACGTGGAGCTGGACAACGTGAACTTCCATATCAAGAAGCACTCCAAGTACCCACATGTGCCCCCTCACCCTGCCGACCAAAAAGGTATGAGGTAGTCACCAGCTGGAGTTGCACATGATGGAGAGCTGGGCCTTAATAATACTGACCTATTTGGACACTACTTTTGTAGCTGTCTTACAGAGGGGGAAATACGGTTAGTTGGCACTTGCTTGCAGTTTTGATGTGCTCACCTCTGAGGAGGCTCAGTAGACCTCTTGAAACACCTTCTCTTCAGAGTGTGTAACTTCCCCTGGGACTTTCTCTTTGCAGTTGAAACAAAGTCTCCCGTCTGTACATACAATAAGGCAGATGGACATACACTTTTTCTGACTAACAGGGGTTGAAAAATGATCCGTGCATAAATGAGTTTGCTATGTGTTAACTTGCTTGAGATTAAACTGGAAAAGCAAGCAAGAAATGAAACTCCAAACAAAACCCAGACAAAATTAACTTGGAGGAGGTCTGTGCTGACTTCTACTTGTAGAACACTTGTTCAAAAGAGAACATCCACTTAAGCAAAGTAGGAAGAAATCAGGTACTCGGTGTTCAAAACTTGTTTGGAAAGAAACAAGTACCAAATTGAAAGACTAAGCAAAATTCTTATGGAAAAAATAATGTACTTCCCTGTTGACAACTGCATTCTCTAAGTTGGACAAGGGCTGACTGAAACTAGGGCTTGCCTCTGGCTTGGGTCTGGTATATTCTAGTTGTTTTACATGCTGGGGAGCAATTGATGTCTTTGCTCTGCTTCCTCACCTAAGGTTACATCAGCTTTGTAGACTTCTATCTTTGGCTGCTGTTAAGGAGTCTCTTATTCTTAATTATTCTTTCACCCTTACCCCTTCAGTATTTCAAACTTTAAAAGATGATCCAGTGTTAAATAATGAATTGGTCACAGCTGACTTTGAGAACATTTTAGACGTGGGTGAGAGAGGCAAATTAGAAGGGGCATTTATTAGTGCCTGTCATAGTCACCTCTTGTTATTTACTGAAATATGTTTAGAAGAGGAGAAATCTAACTGCTTATTTCCTCCCTGCCTTCCCCTGAGAAAGGAGCAGAGTAGGGTAAAAATCGA
The DNA here is from genome assembly GCA_039877255.1 of Loriculus beryllinus. NCBI lineage: Eukaryota > Metazoa > Chordata > Aves > Psittaciformes > Psittacidae > Loriculus > Loriculus beryllinus. The sequence goes on along the minus strand of JBCJKH010068896.1, from coordinate 316 downwards.
AGTTGGTGTTAAGTGTCTCAACAGTTAGGGATGTGTTATCAGCATTACTGACACCAACTCATTGTTGGTTCCATTCAATTTGTTTCTAGTTTATGCCCTAATCAAATGAAAAGCTAATGTATCTGCAGGGATGGAAAGGTTGGAGAGGGTGAATGTACTGATAAATTCCTTTTAGGAAGCAGGGTTGCTGGATTAAATGAGTTAGAAATAGGCGCAGGTGTGCTGCAGTATCCTATGAATTCACAGCTGTGGCAGGTTTCTTTTTATCAGTGTGTGTTGGCAGTAAAGTGGGTAGTAGTTAGTTTGGCCTGGCCAG
>JBCJKH010068889.1:0-18470 GCA_039877255.1 Loriculus beryllinus | reverse complement strand
TTTTTAGTTGCTGCTCAGTAATGTTTACTCTGACCAAGGACTTTCCCATCAGGGAGGAGGGGAAGCCAGGAGGAAGCAGAGACAGAACACCTGACCCAAACTAACCAAGGAGGTATTCCATACCGCAGCATGTCATGCCTGGTACAAGAACTAAGGGGCGTTACCCTAAAGGGCTAGATCACTACTCGGTTGGGCTGTATCAGTCGACAGGTGGTGAGCGGTTGTATTCTCTCCCCTTGTTATTTGCCTTATCATCATCATTATTGGTGGTAGCAGTAGTGATTTGTGTTATACCTTAGTTACTGGACAGTTCTTATCTCAACCCATGGGAGTTACATTCTTTCGATTCTTAACCCCATCCCTCCGGGAGCCGGGGGTGGGGAAGAAGTAGGGAGGAGTGAGAGAACACTGTGTGTTTTTTATTGGGTTGTCGTCTGGGTTTAAACTACGACAAGTGTGTAAGTAGATTTATGCATATGTAACCTACTGAAGGGAGAAATAACAGTACATGAACTTCTGCAGCCTTTGGTCTTTTTATTGCAAATTCTATTGCAAAAAAGAATCATTGGTTTTATGCGTATTAACTGAGAATTTAAAACACAATTTTTAGCCAACCTTGGATCTCTCTATTTAAAAATTGGTAATATCTTTCTTAGGAAACAATTATTTTTAAAAAAAAAAAAAAAGAAAAAAGCCAGCTTTAAAAGCTGCCTTGCTGTTAAATTATAATCCAAAATTAATCCCCACTGAGAGTTTCTTATATTAGAAAGAGGTAAGCAAAACAGAGATTCAAGTATAAAAACATAGCAAAACCTGCAGCACCCTAAATATGCTGCATATTCCTATAGCTTATGATTACAGATGAAGGTTCTGAAGTAGGAAGCATAAAATTAAAAGAAAAAAAAAAGGCAAATAGGGCATGCTTTACGTGGCTGAAGGGTTGTTGATATTTTTATTTTTTTTCTTTCTCCAGGAAATACTCATCTATAAATTTAAAACTTTGACTGGAAATATTTTCAGAGCTGAAACTGAATATTAGTTCAAAAGAAAGCAGTATGGCATAGAATGGCAATACCTTAGTTCCACTGTTGGCACTTATCCAAGATGTAGGAATTTTTAATTGACTCATTTAGAACAGATATGTGAAGTTGTTTCGTATGCTTTATGTAAATGGTTGAGGCAGCAGGCAGTAGCCTTTTTACAGAATGCAAATTCAAGCAAAAACAAAACTCAGAAATCTGTTTCTTGTTTTATTAGTTATTTATAAAAAAAAATCTAAAATACTGTTATTTCTTATGTAGAAGAAGGTTGTTTTTCTGGTCAGTTAAAGCTAGGCCTTTTTTTTTTGTTTTTTTTTTTTTTTTTTTTTTTTTCGTTTTTTTAAAATTCACATGGCTCTAAGTAAAGCTTGTGAATTCTAAGTTTTTGCTTAACTGTGCATCTGTGTGTATATGTGCACTTGTGTTTAAATGTTCCTCTACTAGAATATGCTAGTCGAAGCTGGAAAAGAATTCCTTGTGAATGTTTGTCAGTTTATAGGGTCTGTAATTCCATATTGACCATGTACATAGTCCCTGTCTTTTACTCTGAGTTCAAAAATATTCTTCAAAGTAGAAAATTGTGCATCTTCAGGGTTTATGAAGGGGTAAAATGTAGATTAGCTAGAAAGTAGATATAAAAAAAACAAACAAAAAAAACCACAAAACAAACAAAACCAACCTTTCATGTTTTTATGCAAACTAAATATTTGGCATTGAAACAAATATTTAGAAAATTAGTTGGCAGGGCATTAGCCTGTTTTTTTATTCTGAAGTCATATCCGTTTGGAAATCCTATTTTAGAGAATTTGTGACTTCTCAAGGTCAAAGAAGTATCCTGAGGACTCTGGGTGGTTAAAATGCTTGTCCAAATTAAGTGCACCATAGTCTGTCCACTATGAAAGAAATGTGCTGTATAATGAACCGATAAAATTGTGATTGTAAAAGAAAATGAACACAAAGTCATTTGAAAATAGAAGACATAACTAGAATTTGTTGTTATTCATTCCAGTTAAAAAAGATGAAATTCATTCCAGTATTGCAGAGAAGACCTTCATGACTGGAATCTTGATGACTGTAATATAGTAGCACATGTCATGGATTTGTGTTTTTGTTTTGAAACAGCTTAAGATATTTCAGTTCTGCTGAAGTTAATATCAGTGTCTTTGGACTGATAAGAACTAACATTGTAACACATATGTTTGACTGTTGATGGTAGACACTGGTGTCAAACTCGTCTGGAATATAATTCTGATTTAATAGCAAATTATCAGGGGCTTGGTTATTAGCTTTCATCCTACAAAAAATGTTTTCTTGTTGCACATTGTTCATGTTACTTCTGAAAATAAAACAAACCAAAGCAACCCAAACCCACTCCCCCCCCCAAAAAAAAAACCCAAACCAAAAAACAGTCAGTGTCTTCAGAAGCAATATTCCTTTTGCTTGTGTGATAAAGTTAAAATTTGCAGTGAATGTTTAAGAAGTAAGGTAAGGATGCCCTAATGATGTTCAAGATCAAAAGGCTCATAAAATACAATAGTACAATATGGCCATACGTGAAAGTTTCATTCTTTTGAGTCCACTTTTGTCCCTGCAAAACTCCCTTTTATTTCACTATGAAGAGAATAATAATTTTCAGGAGCAAATTTAAACCTTTGCTTCTGCCTAAGTCAAAGGCAGATCTGAGCTGCCGAGACCGTTGATGAATGGGAAAAGGAGGCTTGGCCGAATCTACACTCTCCAAACTGGGAGTTTAAGAGGAGAATGAACAAGGAAATTCAACAACTGCCTTCCTCCATGGATCAGTTAGTATGGCTATGAGTTTTAGATTGGACATTATATCCACACTTTGACTTACCTGTGAAGGATGTATATGGTTAAAATCAGGATCTGGCTTCATTTCTAGGTGTGAACTTGCAGTAATCTAGCATGTAATGCTTTCTTTAGCCCGATGTAATCATCCGAGGATCTATGCACTGTTTCTTTTGCTGACAAATATGTTTTTTGATGTCATTGTCTAAGGGTGTGCAGGTATTTGATAAATACATGTTTTTCACAGAGAAGCCTCTGTAAAACCCAGTTAACTTTCTTAGTAGGAAAACTGAAAAGTCATAGTTAGCTTGTAACCACCATGTTTAATGGCAGCTTGAGGAAATAATGAAAAATGTAATACAAGCACGAATCACCCCAGAGAATACCAATCAGTAATTTTACTGTCAAAACCTAGAGATCTCACCAAGAGGTACTGTGCACACACTAAAATTAGAATAATATATTATGCACTTTGAAATGGCATTTCAGCCACATAGGTTACTGATGACTATATTACACAGTGTTTACTTGTAGTCTGCTTCAGGGTAATAGAACTGATGACTTGATATGGGGATAGTGATTTATTCCTACTCAGACATCCTTAATGTTGACCTAATATTATTTCACTGTATGAATTCTTTTATGTATCTATTAACTAATGTAATTTATAAGGGTTGAAATTCCAAGTTTGGGTAAATTATCACTGCTGTACATACAGATAAGCTGCAGTACCAGGCGATACTGATGTGGATAATGCAAGAAATGAAATTATGAGGCTTGAAAATTTTTCTCAGTCAGGAACAGTTTGAATCTCTTTTTTGTGCTGATTTAGTACTCATACTGCTCAATACTATTTTTTTGGGGGTGGGGTGGGGAGGGTGGGGATTTACAACCAAGAAAAAAAAGATTAAAAAATAAAATACACTTTTAAGTTCTGTAATTTTACACTGAGTTGTTGACTTCTGATGACTTAACTGGACTTAATTTGGAGTACAATAAATATTTTAATACATTAGTGATACACACTGAAAATATGATGACATTTATTCTCTCTGGGGTTTTTTAATGAGATATTAATATTGAAACCTCTGCATGACTTATCTTAACCCATCTTATGCCTAAAAGCAAACTGAGTTTTTAAAGAAGAGGTCCATCTGTCGAAACCCTTGCACTATTCCCGGTGATGTCTCTTGTGTTGGTTTATGTCAGCAGGAATGAATATAAGAAACAACAGGCACTTGTATGTTAACTATCAAATTATTAACATCATATTAATGATTGTTGGTATTTAATGGGTTCAGACTTAAACAGGGGAAGTTTAGGTTAGCTATAAGGAAGAAATTCTTTACTGTGAGGGTGGTAAGGCACTGGAATGAGTTGCCGAAGGAAGCTGTGAATGCTCCATCCCTGGCAGTGTTAAAGGCCAGGTTGGATGAAGTCTTGAGTGACGTGGTTTAGTGCGAGGTGTCCCTGCCCATGGCAAGGGTGTTGGAACTAGATGATCTTAAGGTCCTTTCCAACCCTAACTATTCTATGATTCTATGTGCATTTTTGATTTTAACAAAGCCAGCAATTATGGAAACAAACATTATAAAAACTTATTTATTTCTTGTAAGTGGATAAGCTATTTGACTTTGATCAACTTATTAATCCATAATGAAACTAAATTAATCACATAATCATAGAATGGTTATAGTTGAAAGAACCTTAAAGATCATGTAGTTCCAACTCCCTGGCATGGGCAGGGACAGCTTCCAGTAGACCACATTGCTCAAAACCCCGTCTGCCAGCTCATGTTCAGTTTCTTATCTACCAACACCCCCAAATTCTTTTCCAAAGGACTGCTCTCGATCCATTCTTCTCCCCACCTGTAGTTGTGCTTGGGATTGTCCTGATCCAGGTGTATGACCTTGCACTTGGCCTTGTTGAACTTCCTAAAGTTTGGACTGGCCCACCTCTCGAGCCTGTCGAGGTCCCTCTGGATTGCATCTCTTTTCTCCAGTGTGTTAACTGCACCACACAGTTTGGTGTCATTGGCAAACCTGCTTAGTGTGCATTTAATCCCAATGTCCATGTCACTGACAAATATGTTAAACAGCAGTGGTCCCAGCACTGACCCCTGAGGAGAGCCACTCATCACTGACCTCTGTCTGGATATCAAGCCCTTGACCACAACTCTTTTGAGTGCAACCATCCAGCCGATTCCTTATCCACTGAATGGTTCATATTCATGCCTCTTCAGTTAAAGATGCAGATGCCATGAGGGACACGTTGCTGCTGTTTTTTTCATCAGCTAGCATGCAAATAGTTTTACCAAAACTGTATTCTTTTTTGTTTGTTTTTTGCATTATTTTTGAGAGAGTCAGAATGCTTTATATCTTAGGACTGTGGGAATTAGAAATTGTTTATTTAAAAGAAAATATTTAAACTTCCCTTCGTTATTTTAATAACTCTCAACTGGTGTAGATAATTTCCAGCAAATATTATGGACTTTGATCCTACAAATTTTTGCTTTTTTCACTGGTTTCATTTAATCTAACTCTAAGGACAGTGAAAAGCTACATATGTGCAGTATTGTAGTCCCAGTGATTTCTTTTTTTTCCTATTACCCATTCTTGAATTAGAGGAAAGCAAGAGAAAAAAAGGGAGCAGGAAACAAATTTTTTTTTTTTTTTTTTTTTCTGCAGTAAGTAATGAGAGAGATCTTGAGACTGGCTAATTTGTGAACTAGAAGATTTTCTGTGGTTTGCTAAGTCCCAATTTGCATAAAATATTTAAAACTTAGGCATACTGTTCAAATAAAGAGGAATTTCAAACCTTTTGGAAATAAAGAGCAAGACAGGAATTACTGCACTCAGAATGTTTGCATGTGGTTTTCCTATTGCTATGGAAACTAGGTAATGATTTATTTGTCTCACTTGGATTCCAAGAGAGAAGGAAATGCTATGTGGTTTCAGGGAAAGAAATAGCTAATGATTATCAAAGAAAGTTTAATATTTAGCTGTGTGACATGAGAATGCACTCTTTACTAACTTTGGTGCATCTTTAAATAAAATTCTTTTTGGTTTGTCTTTGTAGGATGACTTTATAAATTAAAATTTCCAAGGAAAAACAGCAAAAAGAAGGATGCTGCTGCTATACAAACTCAGAATATTTTGTTTTTATTTTTCTGCAGTGAAATAATATCTGTGCACAGAAAGACTCTGTGATTCTTTTGAGCATGGCAGAGGGAATAATTTAAAATTATTAGGCTTGATCTTGAACCTTTTTCTCTTCCTTTAGCTCACAGGTCTCTAGAATATTTCCAAAGCCTTCATTATTAGGCTCAGGCTATCTTTTCCAGAAAATTGGGTCAACAGGACTCCTCTTTAGCTTCAAATGGGGCTATTTTTCCTTAAAGGAAATAGACTTCAACTGCTGAAGACTTTCTTGCACACATTGCTTAGTTCCAACTAGGAATATGAATAGTGTGTATGCATTTTCTTACTATTCAACTACACTATTACTTCACGTAGTAAATATGGCTGACAAGCTCTATGAAGAAATTGCTGCCACCCTTTATTATAAAAATGTGAAAGCTAATTTTTGACACTGTATGTTCTGAATTAACTTAAATACATGTTTCAAATCTGTGTCAGTGGTATAGTGAAAGATCCTGTGGACAATTCTATGCTTTGGAAAGATGATGATGAGTATTATTAATATTACTATTGTTCTCTAACATTTTGTGACTATGAATTTTCTCTAGGGCACTTTAGTAAGCATTGGCTAAGAGGTTAAAATTCTAAAAAGAGTGTACAGAAATAATTTTCACTTCAGTTAAACCCTTCTACTGGTTACTTGAAGTTGCTTAGAACTTCTTTAATCTTCTATTGAATAGATGAGTAAAACTTTTCCTATTGACTTTAACAAACATTACATAGGCTGCAATTTAGATGTGAAGATTTTTTGCAACATTTCTAACCGAAGGTTTTTCTTCTTTCATGAATTTAGCAACAGCAATTTCCCTTGAGAGTAGATTATGCTAAACTTATGGTCATAAGTTGTCTTTTTTTTTTTTTTTTTTTTTTTCCTCAGAGCAGCTGCTTTTTAAATTTCATTATTGCAGTTTTCTCTGCATCATTCATGATGGCTCATTTTAACTTTGCTCATCATGTTGGAAATAAAAAATCCAAGGCCGTGTTCACAAAGGTGAAAGAGTGAAGAAATGTATAGGCTTTTCTGCATAAGAATTTTGAAAACATTGTCAAATTCCTTACTTCAGTCACCGCTTTGAAGATAGGAGGAGCCCCACAAATATCTTTAAGCAAAAAACTTAAGTATAAGCGTACACTGAGATTCTTATCCTTTCATTTCAGGAAGGCTGCACAAAACGCCTGAAATGGAAATCTTAACTGTTGCTGGAAAATGGTGTTCTTTATCAAGATTAAAAAAAAAAAACTATTAACATTTTTGTTTCCCCTTTCCACATCACTCGTTTCCTGAATAGAACAGATGGGATTTTTTTTTCCAAACTTTTAAAAAGGAAATGAGATGAGTGATAAGGTAAAAAGATAACATCATTATCTCATTCAAAACATTTTATTTCTCTGCAAATACGAGAAAATTCTGAAGTATTTGGATGTTCAGCTTGACAGTGAAACAGTATTATCTTGTTTCTAGTTCTAATGGCAGACTGAAATATCTATTCGAAAATTTAAAAATTTTGAGCATTAATAAAAATATTTTCAAAAGGCAGGCAATTTGATTTAGAAGCCTATTGTATAAGTATTGATATGTGGGGGTTCTAGATTTTAGTTTAGGAAAGAAAAGAGTTGTAGTAGAATTCAGAAGGATTTGTATTTGGCCAGTTGTGTTGGTCTATAGGAGTCCAGGAAGCACAAAGAATGCCAAAATAATGTAAGTGTAGAATCCTTCCCAGAGATAAATATTTTTTTTTTTTAACTTACAGAAGTACCTAAAAACATTTAACTTGTTAAGATTATTTAATTGAAATAGATATTTTAAAATTTACCTACAATTCATACAAAATTAGTTTTTTGCATCTTTAGTTCCAATGAATAGCACATTTGTATGTAAAAAAGCCACATTAATAATAGGACACATTTTAAATTTGCAGTGGATTGATTTTCATGTTAATCACAGTATTGTGATTAAGTGCGTGTTTGGGGTAATTTCCCTAAAGAACTATCTAATATGCAAATAATTTCTCCGAAAAAGAAGATTAGGAGAATAGTATGATTATTTGGAATGTAGCCATTACGTAAGAGTTAATATTCTCATTCCTCAGAAAGTTAGTGAAACGGACATCACTGATTATTCACAGTGCAAATAAATCTGAGTAAGTTTGAGGCTGTTATGAAATATTCCAAAAGCAGGTGTTTTCTGCTAGTCAATCAGAAGTTCAAACAGTATACCTGATTAAGTGTTTTTGCCAGCTTCAATATTTACATAGGTGTGGAAATTTATATAGTGTTTTCTGCAAGTGTGGAAGCTTTTTAAATATAGTGTGATTGTCTAATTATATTTAAGAAGACAAGAAATCTAGCTGTCTTAACACTAACCTCTAATCAGATACCAAAATAAAGATTAGGGAAACATACTGTTAGTTTACCACATCTTGTAAAGCCAAAACTGTTGGAAGTGTTGACCACTCTTTCTGGTTATGTCAAGCTGAAATTTGTAACAAAGTTTGCTCGCCTTTAATGTTATGTCCTTTAAATTTCTTTTCAGAGAAGGACCATTTCGAACTCTACTAGCTTTGTTGATCAATAAGTTTTGTGTTGTCCCAAATATTTAATTTCAGTTTTGGTTTTAAATGCGAAATTATTTTATAAAAATTTTTATTTACTTTTTCTTCCTGCTGATGAAAACTAAGACCTTGAAATACTGGGGGGGGGTGTGGGGTGTGGGGTGTGGGGGTAGGGGCGGTAGGAACATGTGATTGCTCCATAAACAAACAAACAAACAAACAAAAAGCAAACCCAACCAGCCAAAAATGAAAAGGCCTTTCAGTTAGGTTAAAATGCTGTATTATGGTGTTTGGATTATTGAGCAGCTGGAATATCTGGGGTAAAAGAGCCCATATGATAAGTCAGAAGTATCTAAACATTCTGTTTGGATAGTTTTGCAGTTTTGTATTGTATGGAAATTCTCAAATTTCAGAAGTACTTTAGTAAAACTATGTTCTGGCAAATTTCCATTCCTTTCCACTCCTTTCAATTAAACTGCTTTTACATCAGTTCCTTTTCTAACCTGTATATCAAATGGTCAAGCTCTGCTGGAAACGTTACTGAAATATCCAGTTGCTTTTATACACAGCATGCACTCTTTTAACTTATTCCTTGACATCTCTCACTTGTTTATTTCATACTGTTTCTTCAATTCTATTTGAATATCAAGATTTTTTTTCTTTTGCCTCCATTTCTACTTCTTTCCATAATTTTCCCTCTCATTATCTTGATTTTTTGCTTCTCATTTTAGTTCCTTTTCCATTCTTTGTTAGACTGCTCACTATGTGTCCACTAGAAAATATTCCCCTTCTTTTCTTATAATAACTATGTAATATCTGAATGTTCTTGTTTCTTCACCTAAGCAAGTATTTGTAAATACCTCTGTTACATTAACTCCAGGTAACTGTGATCCTTTATGGCAACATTAATAGAGAAGATTAAGTAGTTATGTATGCAGTCAATAAAGAAGAGCTCAAGTATTTTAATTTAAGTATGTATTCTGAAGTAAACATATCACATCATCAAGAAATGGGTGAGGATTATGCAATAAAATGTAGTTCTGCTATCAATACTATATTTCTTGAAAGAAAGCAAACCATTGTTGTGTAATGTAGAAAATAGATTATGTAGTTGTAGTGTGTACATACACTTGGCAACTCAGCCATCAGATATAGTTTCATTTTGAGTAGCAAAACAAACCTGTACTGTTTAGGGAAGAATTGGAGAATGTGGGAAAGGGCAATTTCTGTATGACACTGTCCGAAGCTTCCAGTCAAAGCAGATACATAACCATTCAGTGCCAGTAGACTGAGTCTGCTGCATTCTGTTTTTTCATTCTTTTTGTAGGCAGATTTGAACTCTTCAAACTTCATGTACTGAGTATAAATTAGTACAATAAAAACTCTGTTAAAGATGAAGAAAGTTATCTCTAATATTTTGACCTATTTGGGTAGATGAAAGAATGTATTTAATCTGGTAATTTGTGCTCTAGAGGGCAACAGTAAAGTTTTAGGAACCTCTGTTTTGGCTCAAATCAGTTACTGAGAATTGCATTTAACAGAGCAATAATATTCTTCACAGATGTAAATAGTTGCTGTCTTATTCTGTCTTTTCCTCTATTCCAGTGGGAAGTGTTTTACCTTTATCCCTGAAGTGCAGGCATTTTCTGTCTTCAGTAGAATCATGTGTTGGTTAAAGTGTTTTTAATATCTGATTATCATAGAGTGATCATTCCTGTATGATCACATCTGTATGTTCTTTCTCTTGTTGTACCCAACAAATTCAGCAGAGTGCTGCCCCACAAAACAAGATTACTTTTTGGTGCATTACTGCCTCCCAGCCTCCCTACTCTTGCTTTTCTGAGAAAGAGAACAGCAGTATCCAGCCCTGTGGTCAGTTCATAAATAATACGGTGAAGTGCAGAAGCCTCACGTTCTCCCCTTTGACCTGAAATTCTGGCACCTAAATATAAATAAGTCAATATAATAAGGTAGACACACCAGAATGGGAATATTCTGTGCCTGTTGACATTTTCCTTCTGATAGATGTCATACTTTACCTTACTATAGACTATGGTAGCAATATTTGTAAATGGAATAAAAAAAAAAAATCAACAAGTAAATGCAAGTTTTACTTGCTGAAGCAAGTACCTGAGCACTGGTGATGCATTTTGTTGTGGCAGTACCCTTACTGATGATGAAATATTTAACTTTATTAGGATGCTGCTTGTAAGCAAGTAAAGCAATGCAATTTTTTAAGGGTAAGTTATAATTAGTAATTATTGTTAAGTAGACTCTATAGCACAAAGTAATGTCAAATTAGTCAGATTTATTTCTTGCCAATGATGTCATTTTACCATCTATAAGTACATTTTAAGAAAGTTGAGAGACTGGGTAATGAAAACAAGGATATTATTTATATGAAAGTAGAAGGAAGAAAGAAGATAGGGAGTAAAACCTTGCTGACTGTGTTCAGCTAACAAAAGAATTGCGGAGGAAAACCTGACCACAGTATTACATTAAGTATAATGCCAACATCTCTGTCATTCATGGTAATTAGATGGTGACTAATGTCCAGTTTTTGACCAATCTCAGATTGTTAGCTAATTTTTTCATTTTTTTCATAAGGATTTAAAATGTTTATTTATAACTTATTTGCAATTTATTTACAACTTCTATTTTTTTTTTAGTTGCTTGTAGTTGATGTGTATACTTGCCTTATAGGTCAGTCACAGTGAAGTGAATCAAGAAGTTAGCACCTCATAAGAAAACTTTCAGAGTTGGCACTCCCTAGAGTGAATGTGCTCACAGCAAAGGTTCCCAGAAAGCCAGGGTGTTAGGAATCTTCTTTTACACTGACCAGTAAGGAAGCTGTGCAGTTTCCATCTTCCAATGAAAGAACTGCTGGAGAAATAGTTGGAAAAAAAAAAAGAAAAATGAAATTCCTAATGAATTATGTCTCAGAACATATTACATGTATTTAATGAGCTATCTAATGTCAGATGAACAGAACTGTTATGTTTTAGAAGATAATAGAATATTTCAATAACTTAACAGAGTATTCTAAAAGAAATATAATTTAGTAATTGAATAGACATATTTTCACTGGAATATAAATTTAATACATTTCCTGTACAAGCCTAATCATTAAGACTTTTCAGTTTTGTAATTCCTTATGAAGTACACCCGTGCCTGTGTGCTTTATTTCCTGAAATAAAATACAAATCATCTACATGCTGTGTGTTCAGATTTTTACTTGTGAGAGTCCACATGACAGTATCACACTTATGTTTTGAAGAAATATTGCTACAGTTTCACAAGTATAAAGAAGAGATGAAACATATTATTTGGAAAAAAGGGGAATTAAAAATACAAAACCCTATGCAGCATAGAGCCTCCAAGGTAACTTATTAAAAGAGAAATATGTAGTTCTACAGACTTTTAAGTTTTTTATTCTAAGACAAAAGCAAGTGAATTGGCTTTTAAGGTAATCACAGCTATTTGAAAATTATTGTTGAATTGTAATAGCTGTCATCTTGATCTTTGTTGCTAAGTTGATTAATTAGAAGACTTTAATTATTTATTTCTGCAAAGTAATATGTTGGATATTCTGTCTCTAAACAAGGCACCAACAGAGATACTTTACAAGTTCCAGTAAATTCTTATCATCTGTATTGTTATTTATGGTTTTTTAAATTTTTGAGAAGAATCCATGCTAACACTGAGAAGAGAGTTCTGTTTCCCCAGTTTAGCCTGAAAATGGTATTTTCTGATATTGAACATGTGCTTCTGTGAAGGACTGAATGGTTATAGAGTAGGTTGAAAACTTTCGAGTTGAGAAAGGAAAAGTTATAAATAAACAGTTTGAGAATTAAAAAAAAAAAAAAAGTAAATCAAAGAAACTGTTATGTGAAGGTCATTATAGCAATGCGCTCATTTTCTGAGTAAAAGTTGCCAGTTTTCTAGAGGCTAAACTCAAGTCTGTTGAAGATCAGTGTAATACACTTCAGTGGATTACAAAGCGGTCAGGCCCTTCAAAGTCAATTGTGGCGCCTTAAGGTAAATATGAGAAGCAACTTCCTAGTGAAAAAAAAAAAAAGTCAACTAAACTTAATTCTCTACCATTATTCTTCTTTATAGATATCTGTGAGAGAAAGATTTTTTTTATTTATTTCAGTCATTGAAAATACCACCCTATATATTCCATGTTGAAGACCAATAAGGAAACAAAAAATTAGGAGTGATAGGTGTGGCAGCAGTTAAAATAGTCAGGCTTTGTGTCCCTTCTTTTCCTTTGCAGGTTGTTTTCTGCAACCTGTTTTGATGTTGATATGCACTGAAATAGATACTAATATTCACATGCACAAAATTAATATGTTTAACACAACTATTTAATAGGAATTCAAGGTTCAAGATTACCTGCTAAATGAAGTCCTACAGAGTGTATTCATTAAACAAGTAGGTATTTCTTTTTCTACAGATTTGCTTTATTTTTTTTTTTTAAAAAAACCAAACCAACAAAACACAAAAAAACCCCAACGAAACAAACAAAAAAACCCACCAAAAAAATCCCCTGCGAACCAAACCGAGTACTTACTTAAGCTATTTTTTCTTCATTTTCATCAGCTGGATATTGGCATTTGGCAGTCACTATGCCAAAAAGCCCTTAGGAATGTGGATCCAAAAAATAATAGAGGCCTGTTGGGAGATTTCTAGTGTTTAAAGAGCCTCTGAGATTTTGTAATACTTCTGAGGGCTTTGCTTAGGAATGGCTGTCAAAACGTTTACTGGTGTCTTTACTGACATTATTGAAAATACAGTATTTAGCAAAAGAGCCTATTATTGCCTAGGATTTAACCATCAGGTGGTATGGTATTTACATACTTAAAGATATCCCTGGTATGTGGAGCTCCTTACTTTGTTATATTGATAAGCAAACAACATTTTTCTACCCCTTTCTTAAGATATAATGAACATTTCAGCCTGAATTTGTTGAGTATATTTTCTTGTGCCAAAATAATTTTTAAGAGGAAATGTGTGTTGTGCTTAATATTATTTTGCCATCTCAGGCAGATTGTGCAGAAGGGGAAATGAGGTGTATGAGCAGCCTCGAGGAAGGAAAATAGCAGTGCTTCCATTTGGTAAAGGGAACTCTGCTGGTAACATCAGGGAATAAATATCTTCTTATGTTAGTCTCCCCTGCTCCAACTCTGAAATACAGTTTGCTTTATTGTATCTCTGATAAGCCACTTATTTGATGTCAGGAACAGCTTTAAGTGTGGCTTGAACTGCTGTTTATCAAAGGTAAATAACTGAGAGGACAGATGTAAATGATATATGTTGTACCAGTTTTTTATATATTGGAAAACAAATGTACAACATGCTTGTAGCTAAAGAAAGAAAATAAAAGAAGCTATTCAGTTTTTGAGTAACACACACCGCTATTTATGTTGCTTATGTATGTGATCCTGAGAGTTTAATGCATTTTTTAAGCATTTTTATACTAGGAAAGGTGCAAGGACATTATGCAGATATTGGAAAGTTAATGAGATAATAGTGCTTGGGGTGTTATCTTAGCCCTCATTATATGCTGCATTTTTAACTATCTGTCATACATTTTCTTCTTCATTCATCCATGACTCACTTTGCAAACTATCCTACTGTGGCAGTAATGTACATATTTTTCTTTTTGCTCACTGTCTTAGCACAAAGAAAATGTGGAAGTTTGCCATGAATATTTACTTGTTAATAGGCTTGACTGTATCAATGAAATGCATAGTATAATGCTCAAAGGATATTTTTTTCCTTTCATGTTTTTTGAAAAGTAATATTTCAAAATATTGTTGGTTAACTTAAATATTATGATTCCACACAAAAGTTGATCCTCAGGTGTGTCTAGGTTATTGATACTTCAGAACTGACTACTGTTGACCGGCAGTTATAAAATGAGTAGAGCCCAGCAAAAAATCATCCTAAACTAGCCTTTAAAAAGAGCCAGGAATCTTGTATCAAATGCACTAAGGTATACATTCTTCCCAGATGCACCTGATATGAATGAATGGTAAAGGTGTATCAGCAAGGCAGAGAAGCAAATTTTTTTTTTTCCCTTTGAGAGAGGTTTGGCGAGCTGAGGATTTGGTCAGGACAGATGTTTTGCAGACATCCTGGAAGGCCTGAAATGAAAATAAAAACATAAAGTATTCAAAATACAGAGGGATAATCTCTAGAAATATGTATTTAAAATTGTGAAAATTTATTAGAAACTGTGCCTAAATTTGTATGTCTTGTGGCAAGCTTGATCAGCCCCTGGAAACGTGTTTCTGAGTGGTTATACAGATCTCCCCTAATTTTGGTTTAAGGCAGTCCTTCCAGTTTTCTGTTTGAAGTCTGAAGAGAGAAAATTCTATCCATAGGTGGAGACTTCCTGACTCTTAGAATGAAACAAATCGTTCCTTTGTGTTTATCTCTTTCCTTACGCTGCTTGTAGGCCAAGTTTGGAACAGATGAATACTTGTAAGATAGTTCTTATCCTACTAATATTGAATTGTGATGGTATTGTTCCGAGTCTCTGGGGGGTTCCCTTACGTATGGAGGCCAATAATACTGTGAAAGGAACTAATCAATAGAAGTACATCTTTCTTAAAATTCAACTTTAAAAATCAATTTTGTCAGTAGATGAATCCTTGATCTTCTGGATCTGGCAGAAGATGTTTGATATCTGGTATTTCAAGATATTTGAAAATAAACCTTCTCAATCCACTGTTTCCTTTCAAGAGGGGCCCTTCTCACTCCAGTAATTTTTAGTGGCTCATTGATTAATATAAAGTTTGTAGTCTCCTCTAGATCCCTAGGAGAATTTTACGACCATTGTTATGTTAGAGATCTCTGGGACTGTTTGCCTTTCCAGGACACTTCTCACCTGTGCTGGCTGTCCCATGTTTACATGGACTTCCTTATTCTGTGCTGTACATTAGCAATGAGAAATTATTTCTGAGCACACTCAGTTATTCTCAAGAAGAAAGCTGTGCCCTTTCTCCTGAGAAGTGTCCTATTTGAGCTACATGGCAGCAATCAGCATAAAGCAGCTTGCCTTTCTGGTGTCCTGCCTCACCCTTAAAAAGAAAAAAATCAGTATTTACACAACACATTTTAAACAAACAAATGAAGCAGATCTAAATTGTGACTCAGATGTCAGTGAAAAAAACTTCCACTGAGGTGGTGTTTCACCAGTACCAAATGCATGGGCAGTTCATCCATAACACAGAAGTTTTGAATTCTGTGTTTTAGATTTTGACCTTTGACTTTTTCAAAACCAAAAAGCATCTGCTGTGGGTTTGGCTATTTTTAATTTGATGAACTGAAGAAATATTACTGTGGCTTCGCTATCCTGTATTCCTCTCCTTTGCTGTTCATCAAAGAGGCAGGAGGACTCATATCTATATTTTATTTTCACTGTTTTACACAAAAATGATGTGAGGATTTCTCAGTTACTGCAGTTCTGAAGCTAAAAAGGATCTGCTAATGTTTCAGCCTAAATACTACCTAGGAAAGAAAAAATGATTCATTGAATATTGTGCTTTCCCTGTCTTAATCAATATGTGCAAACTGCTTATTAATTATAAAGTCAGATGGCAAAACTGTGACCTTTGACTCATTTCATATTCAAATTTGGACTTTAAAGTTACTATCTTTTGTATGAATTTTACATTTTTTGATCTATCACTACTATCTATAGTTATGTAGATTTATTTTTTTTCCCCAAAGAATTTCTCAATATTAACAGTAAGAAAGAAAAAATAATGACAGGCTTCTAATGGGTCAATCAGTGAAAGATACTTGGGTGAGAAAACGCTATCACCGTCACAGAATTTTATTTAATATATCATTGTCTTGTTGATGTGTTCTCTAAAATGCCACTAAATGTTCACTAAAATGCCACTGCAATTAGTTCCTGGTGAAATATACATAAATACCACACAAATTTTATATTTAATGGAAAGAGAACATAAAATTTTCTCTGGAAGCTGTTTGCTGTCTATGTAATTTTGTAAATAACTGAATGAAACAGGTTGTAAAAGCAACAACGTGAATTTTGTTGTATAAGTGATGTAAACATAGAAGTATGAGAAAGCCAACAAATGTGCTTACTATCTTAAGCAATCTATACTTTGTAGTGTGAGAGTGCATCATGCATAGTAGGGGACACAAATAACACTTCTTATGTCTGTTAGTAAAGTTAGTAAATCAACAAATTATAATAAATCTGAAGAATTTTATTTCAACTAGGAGACCTAACAGTCTGTAAGAATGATGCTAAAAAAAGAGATGAGAGAAAAGGCAATACTTTCCATTTGGCTCTGGACAAGCAGAGGAATATCAGCCAAGTCTTTTCTACTGCCAAGAAAATTCACAGTCTTACTAATAGTCTTTCTAAGTGTTTAGTGAATTCATCTTGGTGGCAATACTTATTAACTAAGGCCCAGTGCAGCATGAGTTGAAATAGCAGAATGGCAATTCATTGTAAATATGACTAGTTTTATACACATTTTTTTCTTGACTGATATTTAGTATTAATACTCTAAAGTAGTTGGCTTTCTTCCTGTCTTCTGGCTGTACGGCCTGAGGGATTTTTTTTTTTTTCTGTGATGTGCATGTACACTCTGTTTATTGCATGCATTTGAGCTTTATGGGAAACTCCTTTTTGTCATAGCAAAAAAAGTCCACAGACAATCTGATTTCAAAATATAACAGTCAAGTTTTAAATTCAGAATATAAGATGTAGAACCTGACTTTTCAATATTTTCTCAGAGATTATAGGTTGTATGGTGAAAACTGGTGACAAAAGAATGTGTGTTTAATGTGGAAAGTGTCTCATGACAACAAATTAAATAATTGAATACAGAACAGGAGAATGTAGAAGATTAACAATACGATGCTGTGGTGGGTTAGTCTTGGCTGGAGGCCATGTGCCCACCAAGCTGCTCTGTCTATCCCCCTCCTCAACTGCACAAGGAGAGAAGATGCAACAAAAAGCTCATAAAGACAGGGAGATCATTCGTTAATTACCATCAAGGGACTCAACTTGGGAAAAGTAATTTAATGTATTGCTAATTAATAAGAGACTAGGATAATAAGAAGTAAGAACAAATCTAAAACCGCCTTTCATCCCTTCTTCCCGGGCTCAATTTCAATCCTGGCTTCTCAACCTCCTTCCCAAACAGCATGGAGGGATAAGGAATGGGAGCTGTGGTCAGTTTATCACATGTTGTCACTGCTACTCCTTCCTCCTCAGGAAGAATGCTCCTCACAGTCTTCCCCTGCTACTGTTGTTATTGGCTATCTGGTCAGGAAAGCAAGGTTTCTTTCAGCTCTAAACATAAGATATAGACAGTAATAAAAGATATAAACTGTAAACCAAATCAGTACTTAACTTGTACTTGTTCAGAAAGAAATATAATCATGTGTTCAAGAGTACATGGTATAACTTACACTCAAAGAACTGAATGTCTAATGTGTTGTCATAGGGGGTTCAATGATTACAGTTTATTCACTGAAGTAATTGTGAACATATAATTATTTCTTCCATTACTAATAATTACCAGCCCATTTCGCTTAGACATAAAAAACAAGACAAAAACTTAAAACAGCCTGAGAAGGAAGAAAAAATCATGTTCTTTAGTTATGAACTCTAAAATAAAATATACAGAGCTAATGGCCAAAAAAATGCTTTTGCTAAACAGTGACATAATGCTTGGTTCTTATTTCTACTTTCTGTAGAACTCCAATCACTTGAAAATCTATATCTTTAGCCTTATTTTCTGGCATTCACTGTCTTGCCTAGTATCTCATATCAGAACAGAATAGAATAGAATAGGTAATAGTGTAGTGTA
>JBCJKH010068883.1:34876-60115 GCA_039877255.1 Loriculus beryllinus | reverse complement strand
AAAACGGGGGGGGCAGCCGTGGTCCCCGGGAAAGCGGCCCAGCAGTGGCGTGTTCCCCCCCCCCCCCCCCCCGGGCGCGGCGCCGAAGGGGTTAAGGCCGCTCCCTCCCGCGCGTCCGGCCGTCCCCGCCCGCGCGTCCCCCGCTAGGCCACGGCTGACCTTCACGGGAGCCGCGCCGGGCATGCGCGCCGCCGCGAGCGGGGCCCGCGGGGACCTGCGGGAGGCCGGTTCGGTTCGGCTTGGCCTCGCCCGGCCCGACCCGGCCCGACCCGGGCCGTGCTGCTCGGCCTTCCCTCCGCCCGCCCGCCAGCGGCGCGCCTGGGACCGCGGTGGCGCACGCCCTGCCCGTGCCGGGCGCGCCGTTGCCATTCGGTGCCGATGGTGCTGGCGGAGGAGCGCGGGGGGACGCGAGGGGGGACTGCGCGCCGCGCCTCAGCCTGCAGCCGCGCCCCGCAGCTTCGGCCCCTTCCCACTCCGCGGCGCCGGGGGGCGGCCCTCCAGTGCGCTTAGGACCCGAGTTGCTGGCGCCCCGCGGACCGGGCGGCGCTGGCGGGCGGAGGACGTGGGACTGTTCGCTTCTGCAGCCAGCCGCGCTGGGGTCCAGCGTTCTGCCAGTTCCCTGTTTGTGCCGTTAAGTGCACTGCGGGTGGCTGCCCTGAAGGAACGGGAATACCAACACCTGCATGGGCCCATGTCAGCAGCTCCAGTGCATGGAGAGCTGGAGCTTCTCCGGCAAGTGCAGAAGTCAGCAGTCTGCGGTTGCTAAAAGAATGGCATGTCGTCTTGTTGGGAGTAGGGGAAAGGGTTCACAAGATGGGAGCCAGCGTTTCTGGGTGCTTCTGGGGTCTATAAAATATTGCAGATACCGGCCCACTGGCACCTTGTCAGGCATCCTGACAGATAGAATCGTTTTTAAGATTAACTGTTAATACTACCAAGTCCACGAGATGTGTAGCAGTTTAGTTCCAGTCAGCTAGAACCTCAGGAGTGGTTTAGGCACTGAATAAGGCCACACCATTTTGCTTGGCATACTCCGTCTTAAGGGCTGAGGGGGAGAATGGGAGCTGGTAAGAATGTCTCCCCTTCTCAGAACCTCTGTGATTCCTATGGCTGTTGCCATACTGTAGCACTTGGATTGGGGTCACCCTAAAAATCAGTGGAGATTGTTTCTTTCACCCCCATGTGCAAATGGCCGTATAATCTCCATGGCTTGCTCTTCATTGCCTCATGGCTGCGGCAATACCTGTTCTGTGCTTGTTTTTATTACTGGTTGAGGGAAGACATTTACTTGTTTCAGATCTGATTCTCTTCTGTTGGCAGCCTTGCCAGAAAATTCACAGCCCCTAGACAAGAATTTCAAGCAGAGGAATAAAATAAACCCCTTTCGTAACCTGGCAACATCTCAGCTATTGCTGTGTTAGGTAGACAGAGAAACAGCCCCTCGCATGCCGCAGACCCACAAGGAGCTGTCGCAGTTCGGTGCTCCAGGCCACCGTTGCTTGCTCTGCCATGATGGAAGAGCCAGTACTGCTGCTTGCAGAATGGCCGCCGTGCTGCCAGCACCCAGCAGCTGCACTGGCCCATGTCCTTCCAGGGTCGCTGTAGCAGCAGGCGAGTACAGAGGGAACGATCTGTTCCTTTCTGTCCCCTTTCCCGGGGTGGCAGGTGGGTTCCCCATTTCCAGCAGCATCCGGGGACAGCACATGCGTTGTGCAGGGCTTTGTGCAATAAGCAGCAAGCTGTGATGCCTCACAGCAGCTGCGGTGTTAATCATTCCTCTGCCCCTGTCAGTCACCTGGGGTCTCTTAATGGAACCCTAGCATTGCACCCTGAGCCCGCTCACCCCTGGGGGAAGCTGTGGATGGCTGGGAGCATGGAAGCAAGTCAGGCGCTGTGGTCGCCATGCTGCCCCCCGCCCCCTTCCTCCCGCTGCTCGCACACTCTTTCTTTCCCCTGGCTCTCACACACTGTCTCTCCCTGTTCCCAGCTTTCAGCCTCCTGCTGTTTCTCTCTCTTGTCCAAAGGGGTTAGTTCTCAGCCTCACATGCTGGAAATGCTGCCAGTGAATGTTTCTGTGTGCTGCCTGCCAGGTCCCTAGGGAAAAGGCCTGGAAATGCAGTGCAGGAGGAGCAGTGGGAGCAAGGGAAAACCATTGTTTCTCACTGCTCGCCTGCTTGCATTTTCTAATGGGAAAACACTCCCTGTGAGGTACCGAGTTCTATGTCATTGCTGAAGTTGCCCCCTCCCCCTTCCCCCTTGCCCCAGAATTTACCATCCTCTGGTGCAGAGGAGGAGAGGCTGCAGCACTGCTACGGAAAAGCTGAGGCATGTTTTCAGTTTGTCTCCTGCTTATCTCTGCTGTTTGGACAGAGAGGTTTAAAAAGCTGGATTTTCTGTCCCTGCAGAGTAAACACACAGAACCCGGCAGCACAAACTATTTCTGGCTTATCAGTGGAGGAATGCAGCAGCTGAGGCTTAGCTCGAGTGGGCCGTCAGGAAGGCCCTGAAGGGGCCCCCTCCCCACTCCGTGCTATTAGAAGTGTGAGAGCCCAGCAGGACTCAGAGGGGAGAGTTGGAGAAAAAGGCAGAAAAGGGAAAGAAAGAGGAAGAGAGAGAGTGAGAGAGGCTGAGCAGACCCTGATGGCTACAGACGAAGTTACAGGAGGGGCTCGCAAAGCTACGAAAAGCAAACTTTTTGAGTTTCTGGTCCATGGGGTGGTGAGTCGGGAAAGTTAGTGAGCTGGCTGGCTCTGAATAGAGGGATGAGTGGAAACTGGAGGCTCTGTGCTGGGCTGGATCAGCTCCTGCAGTGTGCTCCTGGGGCGCTGCTAACTGCCTTGCCAGGAGAGCGCTGGGGTCTGTAAAGCCCCCAGAATATGCACGGATTCATTGATAATATAGGCTTGTGTCTGGGGGGATGTGTGCTGTGATTTTTGCTTTGATTCTCCATGAATGGTGAATAGCGTGCTTTTCAGTCTGATCATGGTGCAGAATCTGCACTGGATCTGACCCAAATGGGCTTGTAGGACACTTTGTTCTGTAATCAAACTTGTGTTTTGAGAAACAATTCTGATGAAAGCCTGATGAAGCCTTGTGGTACTGCTTCGCGGTCTTGTCTCCAGTCTTGGCTCTTATGTATCCTCTGGCTACTTAACAGGTGACTTTCAGGGGCTTGGGGAGATTAGCTCTGCAGATCTGTAACAGTATGGGAACTCACCCACGAAAGAATTTCAGGGTGCCATGCTTAATTAAAGCAATCCTTAAGGTCTTTAAAAATTTTCCAGCTTTTGTTTAAGAATCAGATCTTCCATCTCCATTTAAGGGGAAATGCTCACCCTGTTTTGCTGCCACTGGAAATGATGCTCTTTAAATGACTCTAGTGATTGAGGGCGGTCACCATTTATAACATTTGGATATTGATACACATTTAACAAAAATAAGACTGTTGAGGAGCCCCAAGGGATGCAGATGTTTGGATGCTGATAGTATCCTAAGTGCTTTCTCTCTTGAAGATTCTGCCATTCTTGAAGATTTTGCCACCTCCTGTGACACCTTTTTGAAGACATCAGGTGGGGGTTCTTTTGCAGAGATCATAGAAATCTGTGGAGCTCACAGCAAGCTCCTGGATTGTCTCCATAATTCGGCCTTATTCCAGGTGTTTAGGAGTTAGCATGTGTCCTGCATATCCTGAATATGGTGGGACTTGCGAGGCTAAGGATTTTAGGTGGCATTCTGTATTTGTGAGAGCAGTGAACAGGTGATGTGGTGCCAGTGTACAGGCGCAGTCTGATGTGAGGTTGGCAGATGTACAAGGATGACTGAGGATCAAGTGTGCAGGTCTGTAGCAGTGGTTTTGTTGTGGGTGTGTGGGTTCATTAAGGTAGCCTGATTCAGGATGGCTGTAGCTGGGTGGAACCATAGGCAAGGTGGGAGGGGTGGGCAAATGGGATGCTTCTGCGTTTTCCAAGGTTTCTGTTGGCATTTGTGCACCAGTTGTCTTCCTTTAGGATTAAAAAGAGTGGCAAAAAGTTATCTGAATGTGCCTAGATGGACTTCATGTGAAAGCAGGATGCTAGCCTCTTCAGCATGGGAATTTATAATTTATACCAGAATGAATATAGCAGAACTCATTTCCATTGCTTATTTGGATGCTGAATAGTCTGCCTTTTCTGCCCTGGGAGTTTTGCCACTAGTGACATCTTACTTGAGTATCTGCATTTGTTTGTCATCTTCCCTCTATTTGTCAGTGAGGCTGGAGCTTCTTGTCTGTTATTCTGTTGCCTGAACACCTCCTATATGACCCACTCCGCTCTTCCATGACGATCTCCTTTTTTGCTTCCTTGTTTGTGCCTTCCTTTAGTTTCTTCCTCATCTCAGGTTCATTTTGATCAAAACACAGGTGTGGATAGTCAATCTTCCATTACTTAGAAAAGGTAAAAAAAATGTTATGACTTCATTTTATGTCTTCAGGCCCATATCCTGTCAAATAAGACCATATGCCGTCACAGCCGTTACCTTGAGTTTACATATTGCTGGCTATTGAGTTTTATTACCATCCACAGTGTGTCAACATCTGAATTAATTCCTTGAAAAATCAAGTTACATAGTGAACTTTACTGGATCACTTAGGATTGCTTAGGAAGCTCTTCTTGTTAATACAGTTCCTTGGAGTTAGTTTGTGCTCTAATTCCAGGGGAAGATCTCCTCTTAAAATTACTTTTTTTTTTTTTTAATTTTATCTATGATAACATTATTTGAGTTGGTTATTGCAGGCTTCTCCTGTCCACCCTGACACCCCCCCCTTCTCCCCCCAGAAAAAAAGGGAGAGGTAAATAGAGGTAGAAAGTTGTGAGAGTTTTTTGCTATGTGAACACTTTAATGAACAGGATAATTTTGCAGTATTTCCCAAGGGCAGTTAGCTTTTGGATTCACTTGATCTTTCTGGAAACATACGCTCCTCTGCTAAGGTCACTTCGCCCTTTGCTCTTGTGCACCTGATCTTGCCTTTGTTCTTTACCATATGGGCAGCTTAGAAGATGTCTTCTTCCCTTTTTGTCCCAGTCAAGTAAGATAACCTTTGAAAGGTGAAATCTCTTAGTGGTTAAAAATCTCAAATGCTTCATTCTCATTCTGCTGGAGTTCTTGATAGTTTGGTACACCGCTGGTTAGCAGTTCTTCTTTTAAAAAAGAGTTGTTTCAGTTATTTGTTTTTATAATTTTTACTTCTGTTTGATCAAGATCTTGCAAATTTGTTTTGTGGGAAGAGGTAATTTTTTTTTCTTTTTGTTTCCCAAAGACCTCATCCCTGACTTTGCCCTCTTTTCTTTTTTTTGTTGTTGTTGCCGTTCCTGTCTTCTCTTTTCCTGGCACTTTTGTGGATTAACATGGCTTTAATCACCACACTTATGTTGATTTATCTCTTTACTGATGCATTTTCTACTGTCCACTAGTACATTTCAGACTGTCTTTATGACATCTTCCTATAGGTGTCCAGCTGTTGCCTTAAATTTTGTTGACCCAGACCAAGTTTTTAATCTTTGTGCAGGCTGTTCCTTGGTTTCTTCTATCCTCTAGACCCTAACACAGGCCTCTCTGCTGGCTGCATCCCTTCAACGGATGTTACTTTGTCTTCCCCTACCTCCCCCCTTCCTTTTTTTTCTCTTTTTCTTAATTTTTCTTACTCAAACAGGTATCTTCCCATACAGCCTTGAGAAGGGCTATGGTGCAGATTGTGCTAAAGCTCTTGTCCAGACATTTGCCCTTTGTGACTCACTTGCAGCAGCCTTCTCTTTGGTGCCTTGTACTGTCGACCTTGCCTGTGTCATCTTCACACAAGAAGCTGCTGAGAGGTTCGTTTTCTTGTCCTGTTGTTCTGACCTTTTAAATCTGCTTTTGTGTCCTTTTTCTGTTCCCACTTTAGCTTCCTTCTAAAACCAATCTTCTTGCCTTTTATACAAAAGATACGCCTGTAAAAGTCTGTGTCCCTTTCTTAACTATCAAATCATATCTGTATTTACAATATACCTGCTGTCAGTTCAGATCACCTTCTTTTTACCACAGCGATCTGTTCTTTGTCCTCTGCACTTTGCTTAGGAAGCTCTTCTTGTTAATACAAGTCCTCATCCATATTTATTTTCTGCTAATATGTGGTTTTTTTGATAGTTCCTGCCAATCTCTACAGTTTACTATTAGTTACGCATTAAGACTGCTAATTTATACAAACCTATGTATCACTTTGTGACTCCCTTGTTTATCCTCTGTCTTCTTTTTGTCTGGTTACCTACCTCTCAGACCAAGTAATAGAATTTTAAGGCAAGTACAGAAACAGTGTTATAATTTCAAGTACAGTGAAAGAAAGGTCTCAAAGCATGCCATCATATAAAAAAATATTTAACAGAGTGATAAATAACTTGTTGCCAATGTTAAAAAAGACAAAGAGACAGGTGTGGTGCCCCAAAGATGTACGGAGTATCTAATAGATTTATCAGCAACTTGGAAAAGGGGATGAGCAGTGAATTACATAAGCAAGTTTTGAATCTCCTCATGCATTGCCGGGTTTTAAATGAACCATGACCATTCAGGAGCAAGGCTTGGATGTCAGTGTGAACTGCCCAGTGTGTAGGCACTGCTCCTAAGAAAGCAAGTAAACTGTTAGTCTTATTAAGAGATGGGGCAGAGAATAATGAAGAAGCAATTGTAAATCCATGGCATATACTTACAAGAATATTTTTCTGATTTTGGTTGTCTGCATAACTAACAAGGGAGAAGAGGGATAACTCAGAGGACAATAGTAGTGGGAGGCCTATGAAGGCTTCAGGAATAAGAGAGTTGGGTTTTTTTCTATTTATAATATCTAAGGACGGAGATTGATTAGGAAAGTTGTAAAATCTCTGTCACTGAAGGCTCTTAGGCTGGTTAAAGAAGTAAACAGAGGTACTGGTGGTACTTGACGAGGAGGAATTGTATGATCTTATGGACTTACGTTTCACTATATTATAAAAATCATATTTGTTTTATTAAAATGACTATCTGTTTTAAGTGGATCAAAGTGACTGTTTCTTCCAGACAGTCATCACCTTGTAGAGATCACTAGTAGAAGTAGTGAGGTGTGGAGAATACTAGGTTTGAAAAAAGTAGAACTTTACTAACGAAAAATATGCCACTCATTTTTCTATTACCATGGATATAAATACTCTCTTGTTAGAGCATATATCAACTAACACTAGAAAGGCTAGAAAAGAGCCTCATGAACTGTTGTTTTTGGAAAGTTTGTTCCACTTCCCTAATACAGGGCTGTCTGCATGATTCTCTGTGCTGGGATATTGTCAGGGCACAGGTCCTGGAATGGAATCACTGGTTTGTTGCATATGCATTTCCCTGGTTTGTTAAACAGGGAGATGTTTGGGGTAAGTATAGGACAGCTTGGAGAAATCAAAGGACCTTACCACAGTGAAGAAACTTGATTTGGTGGGTATTTGCAGAAGACCGGTAGGGTGAAAACATCATACAGTGTTCAGCCATGTAAGTAAGGTACGAACAGAAATGGCAGGTTTGTCCTTTCCTAGCCCTGGACTAACTGCAGGCTAGCAAATACAGAAAAGTTCACGCACAATTAAGAAAAAAAAATTGTATTAATTATATTAGTTATTGCTAAGGCTTCTGTAGAGATCAGTGTGATTTTATGCAGTATTGGCTTGTTAAACAAATTTGAGTTGCTCATTGAGAAATCTGGGATTTGCTGATGAATATAGGCGCATAGATCTAATAGATCTAATCGATCTGTGAAAGGTTTGAATTGCTCTTCTGTTTTTGTTGGTTTTGGTGGTGTTTTTCCCCCCCTTTTTTTTTTCTCCTGTTTAGTTAGTTGTTTGGGTTTTTTTATTTAAAAAAAGTACTGTAGGAATATGGAAACAGTCACACTGCATCGTTTAGCCCAGTGTACCCAGTTGCAAGAAGCAGCAGAAGACTGCATGGAAGTACAGGAACAAGGCAAAAGTGTAGTGATGCTTGATCTCAATACTTAGCATTTTATAGCTGTGGAGCTTTCTGACCCAAAGCTGCCCTCTGTGCATGGTATCTCTGCATGAATTTTATCCGTGTAGGCTAGTCCGCTGATGTCTTCCTGAACTGATATAAACTTCTAGCATTCACAGGGATTTGTGTCAGGAATTTTTGCAGCTTATCTTTCTTAAGGAAGTCATTGATCCTGCCAACTGCTAATTCTTGTCAGGGAAGAGACAGCGAGCTCTTGATCAGTGTCCTCTCTTTCCATGATACTCATGCTGTTGGAGAGCTCTGTTACTTCTCCCTTGTCAAAGCATTCCTTTTTACAAGTGAAAAGGTGTGTTCTGATAGTTCTTCACACAAAATCCATTACATTCATTGTATTGTCACAGTAGTGGATGTAATCAGATCTATTAAAATGAGCAAGCTCATTGGTATATAACCAAACTCAGTGGTATATAAGACTTGTTACTTTCAGTTCCAAAGATAGTTTTGTTTTTCTTTCTTAGATGCATACAGGTGGTTCATTTGCAGTTTGATGTCTGATTATTCTGAGCCGTGAATGGATATATATGAAATAGAAACTTCTTCTCAAATTGCATTTTCTGTAAATGTGATGGTTTTTCAGTTAAAGATTTTTGGATTTTTGTGAACATTATTTAAAGTTGAGCGGAACCTGGAACATTTGGACCTTTATTCCAGGATGTGAAAGGTTTTGGGAAATGGAGGAAGGTGAATATGGCAGACAAGCAAAAACAATTGCAATACTAATGTTTCTCCTTACTAAATTTCTATAAGATTCATAGGTTTTAGAAAGGGAATTCATATGAAGTAACATCTGCAGTTATAGGAGGGGAGAGAAGCTGTCTGGGAAACCATTTGTGCATTCAGAAACCTGTTGCCATCAGGAAGCATCAGTCTAGTCTGAATTTCTTGGTTGTTTCAGATACTTCTAGTGACCCATTTGTACCTCCAAACAGCATCTGGCATCTCCCCTTGCTTTTGCTTATGTCCTATAGAAATCAGTAGCTACTGTAATGCCTTGGCAGGATATATTGTCTAGCCAAAGTAGCTTCTATTTTTAGTTAAAAAAATATGCTGTTTGTATACTTTGTAATTATTGTTCTCAAAATCTGCCAATTGCTCAGTTAACAAGAAGTCCATTGCTGTTCACTGCATGCCATCAGAGTCGTTCTGTGTAGTACAAGCGTGGATAAAGTCTGAGTCTTTCAGAAGAAGAAATTGCTGTAGGTGCAGCTCAGTCCTACATGGCATTGCAGTGACTTCCTGCTCTCTGGTCAGTCTCTTTCTTTCTAAGGATCTTGTAGGTGGTTTTGCTTTTCTTTTCTTGACATTTTCACCTGTCAGTTTCCAGGTTATTTTCCTCTATCTGGTATGTCCAGACAGAAACCCTTCTTTTTTCTGCTTCAGCATTTTGGTCACTATGATGTTGGTGTCCCTGGAGAAAAGACTGTAGCTCTCCAGTGCTGTCTCATTTCTGCCACCAGGGAGGAGAAATTCACTTGAAGAATGGCAAAATGGAAAGAAACTGTCATCTGATGTGATAGAAGGTTCAGGCAGGGCAGAAAGTAGAAAAGCCAGATGTACGGCTTTGGAAACTGGGCTGTGGAAGGCAGTGATAGGGACTTGGCAGCAGTTGTTGGTGAGGTGTTATGCTTGTGGCACTGAGAGAGTGCCTAGTTTTGGAAGGGTGTAGGCAGGGGCAGTGGTGGACTGTGTACAGTAATGCAGGCAGTCGGCAGAATTTGTAAGGACCAGTATGCTAGCATGAAATATTGGTTGTGTGCCTTCCACAGAATCACAGAATGGTTAGGGTTGGAGGGGACCTTGAAGATCATCTAGTTCCAACCCCCTGGCTCTAAGTACTGTACTCTTTGTCCTTGCTCTGCAGACAGCTCTGCTCTACTCTTCATCTTCTCAAAGCTGTGAGAGTGGTCCTTTTCAACAGGGGACATACTGTGATCTTCCTCATTTCCTATGGCCCACAGTGGTTTTGCCCTCTGTCCATTAAAGCGTTTGAAGTACTGCAGAGTATATGTATATGGAGTCAATGCAGGAAAAAAGTGATTAGGTCTGTGGGTAAGAACAGTTGGGTCAGGTAGAGGTGTCTAGGGTAAACGATTTCCTAGGAAGGAGCAGTGTCAGTGCTGTTTTGCACTGCAGCCTTTACCATAGAAGATACTTGTTCGGGACATATTGCATCCCTCTGAGAAGAGAGAAGAGACAGATCCTAACCCCTAGATAGGTGCACCTCCAAGATTTCTTTCAAAAGACATAATGGTAGTGAAGTATCTTTCATATGAAGACTTCTTTTTTTTTATCTCAATATTGTGAAAAATTCAGTGTATCATCTGTCACTGCCTTGTCTTTCACGTGTGTTAGCAAAATAAGCTTTTAGAGATGTAAGGTAGTGCTTATGTGTTCTGCTTTTACAAGTTTACATAGAGAAAATATTTTTGTATCTTGGAAGTCTGATGGGCTTGCAGCAGGGAGATGGCAATTGTGCAGTAAGTTATATTTTTTCTGTGGGTGATAATTGGAGATGGGAACATGAGAAGGGAAATTGAATATGTTTTTACTAGAGCAGTGTCATTTTTCTCAGTTTTGTCATTTCTCTGTGTTTTTCCTATTTTGATGTGTAACAAAGGGAGCTGAAGGAAATTCAAAGAACTCAGACTTAGACTGAGAGTAGGCCTGGCTTGCTGACCTTGTTCTCCAGGCCTTAAAGTGTCCTTCATAGTAGCAGGAAAGCGGGCCTGCAGTCTGATCCTTGTGGCCAGACAGTCTCCATGAGGGATGAGCATGAGATGAGAGTGCTTGGGATCTTGTCTCTCCTGAGTGACTGTCAAATGTCCCCAGCTGATTGACAGGCAACAGCAGGCCCAGTGGTCTGCTCTTTGCTGGAAGAAGGCCGCCAGGTGTAGGTTGACAGACAACAGAGAGTTCTTAAGTACAAGCTTAAGTGAGAAGTGTTTTCTGGGCCATTTGTTCCTGCTGACTCTGCCTGGGTCAGAGGGTGGGTGTGAGTACGTGGGAATGGAGAGAGCTGCTCTGTTCCAGCAGTTTTCATAGCTCTGTGTTTATGGGAGAAGATGTTTTCAGCTCTGCACAAAGCCTTGGCTTTGCCTTTTTGTTGCCTCCTTCTGCTTCTCTGCTCAGTGGCCAGACCCGCAACTGGTTTCATACATGAATACTTGCTGAATTCGCCTGTTTGGTTCCCTGTGCTGGGTCTGCCTCCTACCTCAGCCTTCTCCTCTCTCCATACTGATTGTAGCCATTGGTTCTTTGCTGATCATTCCCCTTCTTCATGCATATGTGTGCAAGGAATGTTGAAGACTTGTGATGATCAGGGAGGGCACTGAGCTAGGGCTTTGGGGACTGCAGTGCATTTGGGTGGTTAATTTGGAGATGCAGGTCCAAATTATGTTTAGAATAATATGTAATTATATATTATAATTACATATTTACAAATTATAAAAGGATGATATAAAGATTAAATAAAGTATTTTTTTAAATTTTAATTTTTTTTGTTAGTGGTACAAAGACCTTTCTCTTCCCATCTCCCCATAGAGTCTCCTGCATACCTTCTGTGGTGCAAGCAGCTCCCTTTGGAGACCACTGGTGTTCTTCTCCCCAGTACTTTTTCTTGTCTTTAACTGTTGATAACTTAGTGAAGTTTCTGAGCCAACTATGTTTTCCATGTCATTAGCACCTCTTTGGAAAGGGGTTTCACAGGCTGACTGCCCACTGTGAGGCAGACTGTCTGAGAGCCTGACTCCTCCTAACCAACTCTGATGACCAAACTTCATTATTTTGGAAGGGGCAGTGAACAGTCAATCCCTAGCTGCCATCTCCAGGCCGCTCATGATTTTGCAGAGCTCTAGTAAATGCCCCCCTCAGATTACCTCTTTCGTGATGGAAAAACCTAGTGTATTAATTTTCAGTTCCTTGGATGCAGTTCCATATCTTAATCATTTCTGTGCTATTCTTTGTTGTTTTTTCAGTTTTACTCTACTGGTACCTGCAGGAACCAGAACTGCATGCAGCATTCATCGTGTGGGCAAAGTGTGGACAGTGGCACAGTGATATTCTCTGTTCCCTTCCTTGTAATTTCTTTCAGTTTTCTTTTTTTTTTTTTTTTTATTTCTAGTAAGCAGTGAACTGCTGTACTTTTTTTCCTGGACATACCTGTTTAAGATCATGCTTCTTTTGGGCTACAGTCAGCTTAGAGCCTATTGTTTTGTATATGATGACTGGATTGCTTTCCTCCCATGTTATTCCTTTCAATATGTATTGAAATCCATTTTCATCTTCCTTTTTAACATTCATTCTGTCTCATAAAAGTCCTTCTGCAGTTCTTTGAAGCTGGCCTTTATCCTTGCCAGCTTGAATAACTTAGCATTATCAACAAACTTTTTCACTTCCTTGCTTTTTTTTCTCTCTTACTTTTTCCTTTTTTCCCCTTTATTTATTTATTTATTTTTATCTCTCCCTTCTTCTCCTCCCAGGTTGCTTATGAATATGCTGAAAACCATGAGTCCCAGCAACACACTGGATGTGCCTTCCTTTTGTTTTCAGAAACAATTACTTTACCTCATTTATCCATAATGGATGCTACTGCCTCTTGGTTCACTCAGTGACTTTGTAGAGGGGCTGTACTTTCAAAAAACTTTTGTGCGTGTGTGTGTGTGTGTGTGCAATTATCCTTATTCATATACCAGTTCAAATGCCTATAGGCTATGTGTGCATTTCTCTGTATTTTCATATGTATGTAGACAGATAACAAGCATCTTGATAATTCTTAGAATGAAACTAAGCTCTTCTTTCTGTTTTAAATTGTATTTTACAGGTGGTAATTATTTTACTGGTGTTTTTCCGTGATGACTACAAACTTCTAGGATTTAGAACCGAGTTTACTGTGTGTCTTGATCAGCATTAAGCTTGTGATTTGACCCTGAGTGTCTCTCCAGAGCACGCTGAAGTCAACATAAATGTCAGGACTTAGAATGCCTATAGGGACTGCTGACAAACTACCACATTCCTTTTTTTTTTTAATTTTTATTTTAGAGGCTTGATAGAGACATAACCTTTTCTTAAAAGATGCTTGTCACTTTATGAACTTACACTGCTCTCTGGTGTAGGTGAAGGAGATGGCTCTTAATGGAAAATGTTTTATCATAGTGTTTCAAGGTTCACCTTTGCTTGTTACAGTCTCCTTTCTCATCAAAGCAGCCTGCTAGTCAGTGCAGAATCTGAAGCGCTGTAGATGTGAGCTTGCTTGTGGCTTGATTTGCATGTGAACTGCACCAATCTGGGCTGCGTGTAGCTGCCATGGAGCTTTTTCTTCGATCTGAAGGTAGAGCGAGCTTCTGTAAGCTGGCCTGGGCATGTTACTGACCACTGAGTGTTTTCCCAAGCCTAGTATTTTTCATCCTTCTTTCCTGTCCACTTTATCACTGAATGCTTCTTTACTATATCCAGGAAATACCAGTGCAGAGCTCATGTGCTCTGTGTTGCTGCTTAGTGTTTACAGGATGGTTAAAATGGGGTATGTGCTGGAGCTAGTGTTTGATTAAGTACAAATGTCTTAGAAGCTGAAAAAACAGGGGCCAAACTGGCTCTTCTTTCTGTTTCGCTTCCTCTCTAGCGACCTGGGATGCCATCAGGAGCTCGAATGCCCCATCAGGGGACTCCCATGGGTCCCCCAGGTCCGCCATATGTTGGAAGCCCCTCAGTGCGACCTGGGATGCCCCAGACCGTGATGGAAACAACAAGAAAACGCACTGCACCACAGCAGGTCCAGCAACAGCAGGTGCAGCAGCAAGTGCAACAGCAGCAGCAAGCCACTCAGAACCGAACTAGGAGGTGAGTGTTCCGGAAAGAAAATATGAGAGGACAGTTTGAGGAAGAAAAAACCGATATCTTTTTAGCAATAGGTAGCACCTTTAAGATCAAATAAGAAAGGATAGAAGATTTAGATATTGTCTGTTTCTTAAAGCAGGAAAAACATTGGTAAATTTTGTAGAACTTTGTGAATGATCTTGAACAAACTGACCTTTACTAATGTCTGGCTTTGCGGTTATAATGCTTTTACCTCACAGGTTTATCGGGCTATAAACCTGGTTGTTATATTTAGCCTTTAAAGTTTATTAACAGATCTCTTCTAATACAGTACAATTACTGCATTATTTGTTATCTGGTGTGTATAATTTTTCTAATTTCTGACTGGCTAACAAAATGGTTTGTAAACAAGACAAATAGAAAAATATTTTCATTCGTCATGTGAATACTTGTACTATAGTTAGGAGAGTGGTCATAAAACTTGCAATTGTCACAGACATTCCTGCATATAAAGTAAAGAGATATGCATAGAAAATAATTTCATATCATTAGAGGGTTTTTTAAAGGAACCTTCTTTTTAAAATATGCCACTTTGTACAGTGCTGAATGCATTCTCTCTTAAATAACAGTTAATTTCTTTTTGCAACTTAGCAGTCTGGAGTTCCTAGTGTGAGCCAGTTCCTGATAAATACAGCAGACATCTAGGTGATCTGCCTTTTGCAAAATCATTATAGGTTAAGACAATATTCTGGTGATATAGATTAAGACAATATTCTGGTGACAACTTCATATCCAGTTGTAGGTAAAACATGATTCTCTTAGCTCAGTGCTTTAGGAACTCTGCTCTTTCTGAGTTATTTGCCTTGGATCAGCAAGCCAGATTTGGGAATGCTTATATCTGGGATGCATCTGGAAAGGACACCAATCCTGAGAGTATTAACATATTATGATTGAATAAGATTGAATACAGAAGGAATGCGTATGAGTGCAGCACATGAGCGCAAGAAATGCATGTGCATCTTGAAGGCCTTGCCCAGCACTAGGCGAAGTGCATGTTCCACAGCACCTCCCAGGAGGTACTCCTGGAAACTGCATGAAATAATGCCTAGCCTTCAAATATACAGGGTATATATAACCTGAAAAATTGCCACTGCTGGTTAGCTAAGGTAAACTTCAGTCATTAACTAGTTTCCAGGGATCATTAAAGAAAAGTATTTTCTAAAAACAGATGTTGTAACTCACAAAAGGAAGCGTTCCCCCTCCCCAGTTCTCAACTTCTGTGCTTCTCATTTGGAACCCAGCAATGATCTCTAATGTAGTGAGTCCAGCTTACACTAGTGCTTCCTAGGTATCCAGGAATGTTTCTTCTGCCATGTCTTCCCCACAGATAATGTGTTGAATATTTCCCTCTTGTACATTTATGCCTTCCTGTTGTTTCCCATTGAAATTTTTCTGGTATTTTTTTTTTCAGGCAAACTTTCCTGGCACCTCAGGTGCAATTCTGGGAGTAATAGGCTCCTATGTTTATGGCACAAACAGGCCAAAAAGGTGTAGTCACCCATTCTTGGCAGGTTTGATGGAGACCAAAATCTCATTTCTGTAATAGACTGTAGGAGAACTGATTGAGACCCA
Source organism: Loriculus beryllinus (assembly GCA_039877255.1). Classification (NCBI taxonomy): domain Eukaryota; kingdom Metazoa; phylum Chordata; class Aves; order Psittaciformes; family Psittacidae; genus Loriculus; species Loriculus beryllinus. The sequence goes on along the minus strand of JBCJKH010068883.1, from coordinate 44,617 downwards.
AATTGTTTGGGCTTTTTCGGTTTGCTTGATATTTACTTTTTAATTGCAAGCTTTTGGGGTTGTTGCATGTGTGTGTATATCCCATTTCTCTTTGGGAAGGTGGAGTTTGCTCATGCATTACTTCCATATTCTGTGAAGTGTTGCAGTGCAGATTTGATTTTGTGAGCTGTGGAAGGTGTTGGAGATTCACACCATATAATATTCATGCACTTTTTAAAAGGAACAGTTTTCACCTACAAGGTTGGGTGTGACTGTGTGGATGGATTTTCTGCCCCTGAGGAAGGATGTAGTTTGCACCTCTGGGCACAAAGAATTCCTCAGGCTTGGTTTCTATGGGCATGGGAGAGAATCTAAGGATGTGGTATTTCAGGCTAGGCTTCTTAGTAGCAGATGTAGGAAGGGAGTATGCCACAGCAATGTGTGTGGAAACAGTTTTTACGTGGACATGGCTGATGACAAACTTCCTGTATAAAAACAGTAAGGAGGGGCATCCTTGTGACATGGCAGAGTGGTAGCAGGCAGTTGTTTTCTCCCAGTTGTCTGTCACAGATGGAATGATTCATTTCCTGCTTAAGATAAAGGCCTCACAAATTACAGAGGTGAAGAATAAGGCCTGAATTCCTTCTTGGCCCTGTGAGAGAGAGCTAGATGACAGGTTTGGTGGGCACAAACAGCTTTCAGAATCTGAGAAGTTCAAAAGACAATGTATTTGGCAATCATCCTGACAGAACCATTTCTTAGGCACGTATGCATTTGTGTCTGTGTTCATGAATACAAGGATGTTTTTAAAAGCATAGATTTGTAAATGTGCTTACATATGGGTATGGACACATTATGTATATACACAGCAGGCACACATACATCTTTCCACTTGTATGTTTGTAAAGATGAAAAATGTGGAAACATAAGCCCTTTTGCATATCTTCACCTTTGCATATCACTCATGCAAATACATTATAATAAAACAAATGTATATATGTAGGGAAGGGTGTGTGTATATGTGTGTTTTCATACATCATGTGGAATACACATACATGTTTTCATCAGCACTCAGTTTTGGGTATGAATGAATGAATGAATGCACATCATCTGTTCGAGCAAGTTCACATTCTGTTTACAGGCACTCAGCCACTTACACGTGCATATGCATAGATGTATCTATGCCATTTTCACACATGCACACTGTCCTCCTACATGCTTTTTCTGCATCCACAGACAGCATGTGCACATGCACTTGCATACATTGCCGCCCGGCACCATAGAAGATGCTGTGATCAAAGAACTTGCACACTTCTTTCCAAGATGCATAACAGACAGCCCTGATTTGTTCTTAGCTAACTACCTCCCCAGGCTGCTGAGAGAAGGGGTCCTAGGTCCTGGGCATGGGTGAGACCCTTTTGCTGATGCATGCACAGCTGTGCACCAGCATGTGGAGATGTCAGGATAATTTAGCAGGTGGCCTCGTTACTCCTAGATCTGTCACCATGGTAACGTGTTTTTTTCTTTAAAAAATGTACAGTGCCAAGAGGAGGAAGATGGCTGACAAAATTCTCCCTCAGAGGGTGAGTCGCTTTCATTTCCTATTCCCTTCACAATCAGTTCAGGATCTTAGTGTAATTAGAGGGGTTTTAGAAAATACTTTCACTTTTTGTTTAAAAATCTAATTAAAAAGTAAGTAGGCAGTGGGTAAAAGTCTCGAGAGCAAGGCTGGGGCTGGAGCTGGGGGCTGGGAGTGTGGAGCACAGCCGGCCTGTGCCGGCCTCGTGCCCTGGGTTAGCCGAGCCAGCACTGCCACTTGCTGGATGGACAGTGATGCTGGGCCGTGAACTGTAGACTTGACGCTGGGGCCCTCTGGGTCTTAAGGATGTTTATGATCAAATTCTGAGGCTGGCCAAAAGCTAGTTCAGGGCACAGCAGTGCCTGTAGGAGATGGGCTCATTCTCAGGTCTCCCTGGCCCAGTAGAGCTGCCAGGTTCTAATCTCTGTGGTTGTATCCTAGTAGGACTCCAGTGAACCCATGTAAACAACGGAGTTCAAGGGATCTGCATTGTCCAGAGAGTTATTAATTCTCTTATCCTTGGGGATATGCCTAGCTTTTAGTGTCTGCCTATGCTTGATCCTCAGTGCTACTTCCTTTGTAAACATCAGAATTTCTCTCTGCTCCTCTTCTCTTTCATTATTCCCAGATGTTTCCTTTCCTCTTCCATATAGTTCTCTCCAAACCTACTTGGTCCCAAAATGCAAGCTTCCTTAGTCTTCAAAACACACAGCTGTGTCACATCCTAGACCCAGTTTCTTTAGCTTCTGGTGCTTTTTCTAGAATCAAAATCACTTCGACGGATGTGTAGATCTCCATGTCCTTTCCAAGTCTACCTCTCCACTGCTAGTATAAACCCAAACTTGCCAGCAGCCTCCACATTCTCTTCTGTGACATTCCACAGGTATCTAGTGCCAGCTTTCTGAGGAGGTGAGCCCACTTTGGTACTCCTCATGTCATATCACCACTTCATTTCTTGTAATTCCAGCCAGCCTTTGAAAGCACAGCCTCTCATAGCTTAGCCATTAGTTTTCTCCTTCTGCTGTTGTGAAAGGACTAAGCTACAGTTAAATCCAGAAGTTTGAACTACTTGCAGCCTCCGTAGTATTTGTATTGAAGCCGTTCCTGCATTCCTGTATCTTGCTTGGAGTCTCTGCTTTCTTGGAATGAAAACTGCCTTTCTTGTGCTGTCAGTTCTGTCTGTCCCACACATACTGTTTCCACAGAGAACTATATGTTCTCTATGGTGAGGCTGTCCCTTTAAATATATGTCCATTTCAAAGCTATTCCCCCCCCCTCTTCCCCCCCCCCCCCGTGCCTTTCTGAGATAAAAAGGTCTCTCTCACAGCAGAGGCAACCAAAGTTTTCTGGCAACAGAAGACTTGGGCCTCTGTTTATCAGATTCATAATAATTCTTTAATAGATAGAGCCTTATTCAAATACATCAAAAACCTATACAGATGCTAGCACCTTTCAGGATCATGCTGTTACCAAGTCTTCTTGTCTTTCAGTATCTTTGTTGCTGTCAGTCAGTAATTTTAACTGATGGAGTGATAAGGCAACACTAATTGGTAGAGCTCTGTCTGCAATAGAGTTTTTATCAGTGCAGCTGGAGTGTTGGTATCGATGGTGTGACATTGTGTTTGGATTAAGGTACTCCATTAGGCTGCAGTCAGTGTATCAGAACCTCTTTATGCTCACCATTCATGGGATGGGAAAATGCTGTGTGCATCAGTGTCCTGTCAAGTGGAAGATTTGCACGCTGTGGAATGTGCATGGAACACAGGGTAAAACTTCCAACTTTCCAGAGCTACTTCTGTTGTATTTTCCAGCCAGTCAGCCTCTGTTACCCACAGACCTTTTGCAGACTCTTGCTTTGTGTTTTCTGGGAACTGTGAAGGGGGGGGGGGAGATGATAAATAAATTTTAATCTTGCAAACCATCTTATGTAATAATGGAAAAGGAGGTGGGTTCTTAGTGTTGCAGTGATAGTGAGTCAGGCAGTTGGCATAGATAACCTGCTGCTGGACTTCAAGGCTCTCTGATCAAGCCTGTGCTATAGCACTGGAATGTATTCCTAGTTGGGTAGGGTTATTCAGCAGCTCCAGATCAGCTATTTGACAAGGATTTAATTTTGATGGATATAATGTGAGAAAGTTCAACGTAGCAAACTATTGCATGTAGGGAGATAGGATTATGGAATTGCATGGGACCTCCTCACACATACAGTCTGGTTCCCTTTGTCATGGAAGTTGTTGCCTCAACTTCCAAGGGTTCCTTACTTCTCAGATTCTTTAGATCTGTCAGGTTTTTGTCGTTTGGTTGTTCTGTTTTTTTGTCTTTCTTGCTATGCTAAAGGCAAGTGCTTTTAGTTTACCAGGTAAGAGGGGCTCCTTATAATTCTAATCCTTGCAGGCCTTCATTATATCTATTACAGGTTAAATTCAGCTCTTTTGAGCCTGTTTAAATCTACCTCTCAGGATGCCAGAACCATATGCAGTAGTACAGATTATCAGTATCACCAGTGCTTGAATGCCTTTTATTTCTACTAGAAACAGCTAGTAATGTAGATTGGGATTGCTTTTATTTTTTATGGCCTTGCCACATTGATACAGCATATGGTCATTCTGTGATTGACTAATACAAGTATTTCTGCTTTCTATTATTTGCAACTGATGAATTCCTGTATTACGGCAGGAATTATGGATATAGACTCTGAGGAACATGATCTTGTGCTTTGTAATGCTGTATTTCATCCTGTTTCTATTATACAGTTCTCAGTTTCCTAATGTTCTCTGTACTATCCTCTGCCTTGTACTGACAGTGCCACCCAAATTTGTCATTTTAAGTTTTGTTAGCATACTTCTCCTTTTTGTGCTGGAGCTATTAATGAATATATCTAAATAAAATTAGTTTCAAAAATGGTGCATGAAGTCCTTCCTGCTTAATACTTTTTCCTATGCCAGTTCTTTATCACAGATTGTTCTTGTTCTGTTCCCTATTTTTCGGTCTTAAGTATTGGTTCCCTTCATGACTGCATGTCAGATACTTTACTTAAATGCAAGTTGATTTGATCTACTGCATATCTTTTGACTAAAATGCAGTTTTAATTAGAACAAGGGCTTGGTTAAGCCCAGGCAGACATGCTGTAATGTAACAAAGCAGCATTTTTTATAGTGTATTTAGTATTAACTCCAGTTCTGTGCAGCAGGCTGTACCTAACCCCGTTTTCCTCATCTCTGGATCCTTCCCTTGTTCTCAGGTCACTGAAATGCTCATTCAATTTTGGAAAAGTTCATAGGCATCTTCATTCATAACTGAGGACCTAGATCTCTGGAGCTGACGTGGCCTGTGTGACCCAAGCTTAGCAATTGTGCCTCAAGTCGACCTCAGGCCACAAACTGTCTGTAGAGAACCACGACTGAATTTCAGACTTAGCCTCCTTTTTCTCCAGGCTTTGTTTCCTCATTACTTCTGGTCAGTGTCCTATTTTCTTTTAGCTCTGAGTCATTACATTTTTTCACTGTTCTGTTTCTTCAGCTTCCTTGCCTACCCATTCTGATGCAAGAATCTCAGCTGAAAATCATTCTGAGTTTGTAGCTGTGTTTCTGCTTTTCCTCATTTAACTTGCTGAGTGGAGTGCAACTTTGAAGCAGCAAGCTGCTTCTCCTTAAATAGCATGCTTGTCACTTAATATTGGCTATTATTCTTCTTACTGGGCCCCAAATTCCCGTGAGGACTTTTTGTCTAGCTGTACTGACAGGTTTTTGTACAGCTGTCCTCTCCTTTTCATCCTCTTTACTTCATTCTCCTTCACACAAATACTCAGTCAGTTCCTGCTGCCATTCACAGACTACCATATGACATTCTCTGCACAGATCCCATACCATAATAGCTGTCCTGTTGGTTTTTGGTCACTACATGGCTGTTCCCCACCTCTTTCTCCATCTGAGCCAATTGGAGGTGAGGGACACCTGGATTTGCTATTCACTCATAAGAAGAAAATAGTTAGGAATGTGATAATCAGTGGCATCCTTGAATATAGCAACAAGTTCAAGATCTTGAAGGGAATGAGGGAGGAGGCTAGTGAAATACAGACTATGGTCTTCAGACAAGCAGAGCTTGGCTTATTTGGGGAACTGGTAGGTATGATTCCATGGGAAGCAGCTCCAAAGTGCACAGTGGCTTATAAAAGCTTGCAGGTCTTTAAGGACCCTCCAAGCACAAGAGCAGTCTGTCTTGATATGCGGGAAAATGAGCAGATTTATGAGGAACCCAGCTTAACTAAGCAGGGAGATTATGGTGGAGGTCCCAACATCAAAAGACAGTATATAAGAGGTGGAAGCAGGGATAGGCTTCGAAAGAGGAATTTAGAAATTTTACCTGGACATACAGTATCAGGAAGGTCAAAGCTCAGTTCAAGGGATGTCAAAGGCACCAAGAAGAGCTTCTTTTGTTACACTTGTAATAAAAGGCTGACCATGGAAAATGTGTGCCCCATGCTGAGTGGTCTGGGTAATACAGTGACAACAGAGACATATTAAGTCTGAAGTACTCAAAGTTGCCTTTGTCTTAGTCTGCGCTAACGATGTCTTTCACACCTCTGTGATCCTTGAACATGTTCAAGAGGAACAGCCAGCAATGGACAGGGATTGAGCCAGGGATTACTGCAGAAAAAGTCTCCTAGTGACTGGAAAAAGGCAGTCATTGCACCCATCTTTGCAAAAGGCCAAAAGATCAGTTCCAGGAACTGCAGCCAATTGGCCCTCACTTTGGTCTCTGGGAAAATCACAGAGCAGCTGCTCTTTGAAACACATTTCTGAACACGTAAAGGAGAAGTTAATAAGGAACAATGAGCATGGATTTACTGAGGGTGAATCATGCTTGATGAACCTAATTGCATCCTCTGATAAAATGACTGGGTCTGCGAGCAGGAGGTAGCAATGGATATAGTTTACCTTGGCTTTAGCAAAGTTTTCAACACTGTCTCCCATAATAGTCTTGTATCCAAGCCAACTTGGTCTGGATGCATGGACAGCCATCTGGCTGGATGATTTGGCTTAAAGGGTGGTGGCTAATGTGTTGTGCTCTACTGGGAAGACAGTGCCAGGCTGTGGGGGTTCTATCCTGGCAGCAGTTAAGTTCATCGTTTTTATCAATGAGGAAACATTGACATTGACATGGAGGAAGCAGAGGAGTACTTGCTTATAAAAGTTGCGGATAACATTAAATCATGGAGTAAGGGGGAACCAGCCAATATGCTTGGGGACAGGCTGCCATTGGAACTTTATGAAATTCAATGAGGTCAAATGCGTAGTTCTTCCTTGGGAAAGTAAGAGGCACTAAGCATTTGCTGGTGCTGTCTGGCTGGGAGCAGCGCTGCTGGAAAGGTCATGGAGGCCCTGGTGGACAGTGAGCTGAGTGTGCACAAGAAGTGTGCCCTGGCAGCAAAAATGACTAACAGCATCCTGGGCTGTATGAACAGGAGCACAGCTGAGAGATTGAAGGACTTGATTACCCCAATACTTGGTAGCTTGCAGCTAGAGCACTGTGCTTAGACATTAAAAAACGGCAGACTGGACTGTCTTCAGTGAAGGGTTGTCATGTTGGTCAGAGGGCTGGTTCAGCATGTGAGGAGAGACTGCGAAAACTGTCCTTGTTCAGCTGGAGGAAGGATGTCTCTAAGGGAATCTAATGGCAGCTTTCCAGCTCCTGAGAGAAGATGGTCAAGAAGATGGAGGCAGGAGAATGGCAGGAGAATAACAGCCATCAAGCATAAGCTGAAACAGGACAGGAGCCGGCTACATGTGCGGAGAAACTTTTTCACAAGAGGACAATTGAGAACTGGAACCCAGAGAGGTTGTGGGGTCTTTCAAACCACAACATAACCTCATTGTCAACACTGCTTTGAGCAGAAAGTTGGACTAGAGACTTCCCAACATCTTTCAAGCTGGTGTCTGTGATCCAGCTGCTGTTCCATAGAGCATCTCTAGCAGAAGTCTGCAGAAATGCTTTCATGTGCCATCTGACTCCCTGCTCTACAGTTGATGCTTTCCAAGATGATTGCCTTTGTTGTCACATCTCCAGTTGTTTCTTTGGACTGCATGCCTTAGAGGTTTGGCTGGGTCATAGATACTGCCCAGCCACTCAACATAGAGGAGCTACTGAATTGCTGTTACCAGTACTTTGAGAGTAACTCGTAAGGAAGCATCATAATCCTAATTCATAGATGTGATTTATAGCCTTCTTTTATGTAATTAAACATTCAAATATAAACAGTGTGGAGCTTAGGTGCTTAGAAGTATTGTTTCTATCTGCCCACGTTAGTCAGTGCTTGTAACTGATTACCAAGACTGGCTGGTGAAAAACTTGCTCACCTGTTGCTTGTAGTGTTGCAGGATCTTTGTGATTTTGAATGGTATCTGCATGTGGCCATAAAATTTAGAATGGCACAGGTTTTAATTGCTTCTGTCATGTCACTAGACTGTATCATTGGCTCTGTGGTAGCCAGTCAGAAATCTTCCCAGAAACACTCTCTTAGGGATCAAGACTTGCAAGGCGGCACAGAGTTAGAATTTCTAAGGAGTGTCAGCCCTTACCTGTCCTTCTTTGACCACCATAGAAGCCTCAACAGTAGATTTTGTCAGTAAACTATAGGCTAAAGTTTCTTAGCAGCAGAACTGTCCAGTAGTTGGTAATTCAGACTTCAGTCATTGTCACCTGTGAAAATGCTGCTTTCAAAATACTCTTCTTGATGTATCTAGGTTGTGTGCATCTGCTGTAGGTAGCAAAAAAAATTGGCCCAAGAACTGGGCTTGTCAGGCTTGGGGAGCAAGAGCCTTGTCTTCTGTCCTCTCTCAAAGATGGAGATTACAGGCTAGCCTAATTCTAAAGAAATAGCCAAAGCTCTGTCTATTAGTGTCTCATGGTTTGGGGTATTTTATTGAGGAAGAAACCAAAAAAGGCTAGTTGCTGAAACTGTTTTGTTTGTCCCTGCTCAGGTAGTGAAGAATTTAATTGTTCCTACCTGAAATGGATCTCATTTATTTATTTATTTATTTTCTGAGACCTGTAATGATAACCAACTTTCACTTGGAAAGAAACATTAATCTGAAGGGCACGCTCTTATGTATCTGTTTTTTGTGGTTGTTGTTTGGTTGGGTTTTGGGTGTGTGTGTGTTTTTTTTATTATCTTTAGTTTAAACTAAAGTTTATGCAGGTAACAGCATGGTGTCTGTCTGCTACATATAATCTGCCTGATCAAGACGGATACAAAGCCTTTCTTAGACATCTGGAAGAAGCCCCATGGTTGCAGGCCCTCATACTCACGGGGGAGCTTTTACTACCCTGACTTCTGCTTTGAGGGCAGCAGCACCAGGCACAAGCACTACAAGAGATTCCTGGATTGGATTTAGGACCCTTTCTTGACACAGGCAGTCAGCAAGCCAACAAGGCGAGATGCTCTGCTGGACCTGTTACAAAGAAGGAAGAACTGGTTGGGGATATGAAGGTCGTGGAGGACAAAGAGGCTCAGAGAAGCTGGCTGAACTTCCAAGGACAACCTCTTCAAAGCAAAGGGGAATGATCAGACCAGAGTGCAGAAAGCTGAGCAGGCCTGGCGGGCGGCCAGCAGAGTCTAGCAGGGAATTCCAGACTGGCTTCAAATGCTGAAAGGGAGTGCATGGAGGTGTGAGCAGGACTGGCCTACCCAGCAGGAGCAGCACAATCGTGCTCTAGTGTGAAAAGACTTCTAGGGAAGTCAAAGCTCAGCTGGAATGGAACCTAGTAATGGATGCAATGGGCAACAAGAAAGCCTTCTGCAAGTGGATCAGCAGCAGAAGGAAGACTAAGGAAAACTCACGTCTTGGTCTGGTTCTGCTGCTCATATGAAAAAGCCATAGAAAAGGCCAAGGCACTCAGTGTTGTCTTTGCCTCTGTTTCTCATGGTATGCCCTGTCCCCAGGCCTCCCAGGTCCCTGAGCCTACATCAGAGTCAGAGCACGGCTGTTCAGAGGGACCTTGACAGGCTGCAGCAACAGGAGGGCAGTTCAACATGTAAAGTTCAACACAGGCAAACAGAGAGTTCTGCTTCTGGAATGGAATAACACCATGCAGTGGTACAGGTGGGCATCAACTGGGTCACTATTAAGCACAGTCAGATCTAATTGCAAGTAATTGCAGAAAAATATAGTCTCATTCCTGTT
>JBCJKH010068883.1:22225-34428 GCA_039877255.1 Loriculus beryllinus | reverse complement strand
ATATAATTTGAACCTGGTTTATACAACAGCTGGTCTGCAGGACTTCCAGAGGTCTTTCTGATACAAGTTATTGGGATTCCTAAGGCTTAAGCAGTTGTCCACCACATCATGGCTTTGCCAGATACTCTGTGAATCCTTTGTGTGTTTGAGGACTCTTCATCAACATAACTTCAGAAGTTCAAATGGATTGTTGCTTGGATGTGGGTGACTTTGGTGTTTGTCTTTTGTTGGAGAGAGCTGTGGTAGGCGCATCTGATGCGCCTTGAGTAGCAAAGAACTACTGACTGCCTTGACACTGAGGATTTGTGAAGATCAAGAAAGGCTGAACTGCATATAGACCTTTTTCTGCTGTACAGGAGTACTCCTATCAGGGCTCCACCTGAAGAGACTCAAATTCTTTCAGAATTCAGTATCCTACAATATTAAGTTTATGGTGGAATGGGTTATACTCTTGTTGGCAGGAAAGATTACGCATACAGTCATGCTGGATGTTAATGAGGCCAACACAGACCTATTTCTTAGGTTTGCTGGTGGCCACACTTCACCTGAGGATGCTAATGAAAACCCAAACAACCCCCTTTAGAAAAATTTCTGTGCCAAAAATGCATTTCCTAGCTCCTATGTTTTCTGATGGCAGAAGTCACAGAAATGATTACTATGTTTATTTTTCAAAACAGAGAAATCAAGAACTAACATGTTTGCTATGTGAGAATATTGGAGGTCTATGTTTTATAGTCTGTTTCTGTAGTATTAAGAGCATGGGAGATGGCTTTGTTCTTTCCAGAAATGGGAAATGTCACATCTGTTTCTGTTTATGTGTCTGCTCCTGGTTGTGTCAATGGCAATGAGAGAAACTCAAGGAAACCTCTGTCTCCAGCTTAAGCTCAGGTTTTCCATCACTGACAGATTTTTTTTTCCCCTGTCATTTGCTATCAGTATTCTTGTCTGTTCTTTATGGTCTGTATACTTGTATATCAGCTCCTTATAGCTGTAAGATGAGGTATATTTAATTTTACTACAGAGTGGCAAGCCTTCTTATGGAGGACTTTGAAAAGACAGAACACATATTTGATCTTCTGGGAGAAGACTGAAAGTACTAATTTGTTTTAAGTGTCATGCAACTAGTCTGATGCTATCATGAGGACTTACTGCTACTTTGGGTGTTTTTTGTTTTAACTTTTACATGACTCATGTAAGTAAGAGTGTATGTATTTAAAATCACTAGTAACAAAATACTCCCTGCAGGCATTGTCACATTTTTACAATATCTGGTTACATTCATTCCTAAGAACTTTTGCTTTTATTTCTAATCTGAGCTAAATTAACTGGCTTCGTGACACTTTGTATTATAAAGGGTGTTTTTCTGTCTGCTAGTCATCTCAATGGTTTTTCTCAGAATTTTCTTGAGTTTGTCAGTAGATTTCTTCACTTGTGACTCTAGTGGTTTTTTAGTGATTGTGTTACTGCCAAGCATGACGGTAATTATAAAATCCTTACTTGTGCTCCGTGTCTTCCGGCTTATGTATGTAAGAACTGCACTGGCCACTTTAGGCTACAGTGGTGTTCTGAACTATTATTTCTTCTACCATTTCCTATTGTTCTGAGCTATTGTTTCCTTCTCTACCATTTCCTGTTGTTCTGGGCTATTGTTTCCTACCCTACCATTTCCTAAGTTCTTACAAGATTTCCCTGGGAAGCAGTGAAAGTCTCCATGCTGTAGCTGTGTCCTACATCCTTTGCTTCTAGGTTGTTGTTTTATTGAGGTGTTTTTTTTTTAATTTTTTTATTTTGTTTTATTTAGTTATTTGTATCGTTTTCTTTCTCCCAGATCACCATGGTATGGATCCATATCCCTGTCCTTTTCTTTATTTCTGGTTTCCCTATCCTGTGTTACTTGTAGGTTCTGTTTGTTACGTTCAGGTTAAATTAGAAGAGTCCCAGAACTCTTCCTCTTCTTATACCTTGCATTTTCGTCTGTTTGCTGCTGCTCATTCAGATGAGTTCATTAACTTATCCACAGTGAGTTTCAGTCATTTTCATCAGTAGCCATGGTCTCATTAGTACCACCAGTACGGAGAAATTACTTGCTTCATTGTGCATTCTTTTGTGGTTGTTCAGTATTGCAGCTCAGCTGCCACCATGCAGCTCCATCAGCAAACTTGGAAAAAGTCTTTTCTGAAGTGTCCTACAGTCTTTTCAGGTCATGATTAATGAAAAATTTTACAGCTTTTAATGCATTTATGTCTCTTGTCCACTTCTTGATCATTTTAATAAAAATGCCAAGTCAAAGTAGATGAAAAATGTAAAGTTTTGTGTATACTTGGCCACAATAGAATCTTTGTCATAATGCCTGTTTTCAGCTTTCTTGGGCAACACATGGCCAGTATTTGCTTTTTACCTGTGTGTCACTGGGACTTCCTCAAAAAGTTCTTGTGCAGGATTGTATCCCTAAGGACCCTTTGAAAGTCTAAAATATCTGTTTTATTTTTTCCATTATTTCTGGCATCTTTAAGGAATGGATGGGACATAATTTTCTTGCAGGAGTGATACAGCTAGGTCTCTTGATATTTAGAAGACTAAATTTGGAATTCACATGATGCTTTTTAGTACTCTTCCAGCCACAGTAGTAATTAGCTTGGAATGGACACACGAGATCAGTTTTGACATAATGTGTATCTTTCTCTACAGCCTTAGAAACTGAAGCAGAGTTGTTTCTTTAGTATACTTGAGAGAGTTTAGTCTAGATTTAAATGTCCATGACTCTGTATTTCATAACTAGGAAATGTTCATGACATTCAGCTTAAGACATTGTAGGGAAATCAGAGTAAAGCTCTCTAAATCTTGCTTGTGTCTTTTATCTGCACATAACAAGCTTGTCTGTCCTGGTTCCATGTTTCTTCTTTGCTTTAGTTCAAAATACAACTCTCTGGTTTTGTTCCCACAACTCCATGACTATAAAGAGGTAAATATTTTATCTCATGAAACTCTTTGCTAATATTTATTTGATAATGAGATAGCCAGAATGAAGGTAACATTCTAAATAAATTTACAAATGTTCCATTCCCCAACAAAATTGCATTATTAGGATGATGATGGTTTTGATGAGACTAAGTAAGGGACAGGACTAGGAATTAATGGGATGTCAAAGTAAAAAGGAAAGAAATTTTTGAATTAAAAGACAGGTTTTTTCAGGGTTGGGAGGTGAGGACTGGGCATTCTGCCTCTGTGCTAAGGATTGCTGCATTAGGTGACTGCTGTAGGTGCAGAGGAGAAGGGGAGAATGCAGTTCTGTTGTTTACACAGTATTTTTCTTACGTTCTCTTCTCTGCTTGACAGCTGCCAAGTCCAGTTAGGGATCACTCACAGCTATTCTACTTCTTGGTGACAGGCAGACAGCAAAATACAAATTCAGAGTTGGGGAGTCTCTCTTTCCCTCTGGAAGATTTCCTGCTCTCTAGATGAGGAAGGATCTTTTGTTCCCTGCCTGGACTTCTCTTGCTCTCTCTGTTAAGTTTTACATTGTTTGAGAAGATCCTTGTACCTCTATCTGAGTGAAGGCATCTGAGCACTTTGATGCTATGTGCGGCTCTAAAAAACCAAATTTTGTTCAGCAAGCCTGCCTTCTTCTGAGGAGATCACAGCATTCTTTGATAACAGAAATTGTGTTGATACTGTTGGATTTCTTCAAGCCATTTGATCTGTTATCAACGAGGTCTTAATTAAAAATCATACAGCATAAGACTATCAGTTACCTTAAATTAAAAAAACCCTCACTGTCAATTTGGAGACACATCAGCGAATGGGTCATTTCCATTGGTGCTGCCCTCAAAATGGATGTCAGCGTGGTTGAAGTTTTCTCATAAGAATGAGGGCCTGCAACTGTGGGGCTTCTTCCAGATGTCTCAGAAAGGCTTTGTCTCCTTGATCAGGTGGTTTGTAGGAGATGCCCCTTGCAGTGTCACCTGCTCCAGTGCAACTCTCATCATTTGTGTGAAGCCTTACCTAGTGTGCAGCCTTTTGTAATTGCCTTCCAAGCTGTCGTAGTGTGCCATTCATAGACATTATCCCATGATACTTTTCATATTCCAGAAATGAAGTGTTGCAGCTGTTCCCTGGTTTCTGTTTCTGTTTGATAAGCCTTGCACATTTGTTTGCAGACACATGTGGTGGGGCCTCTACATTGTTCCTTTTACAAGGAAATGGTGAGAGCATCTCCCATCCTGCTATTCTCTGCATTGTCCTCACTCCCCCCACTTACAATTTTTCCATTCTTTTGTCACCATCAATAAATAATCCATAGAAATCAAGCATAAAGGTGCGTAATTTAATATGTTGTTGTTTTTTAAATTTTTGAAACATTTGCATTTTCACAATTGGAAAAAAAAAAAAAAAGAACCCCTGACCTCTAGAAAGACATTATCTTACTAATGTTAATAATAATCTATTCCAGTTACCCATATAATTCTAACCTAAAGTTTAGCATACATGCTTCAAAACTCAGATGATGGGGTACTGCTACTAGGTGCTTATTGTAGTTTTTTGAAATAGATGTAGGCCACAATAGAGAATTCAAGTCTTGAAGTACTCCCTGCGCATTCATAGGTGGAACTTCGTAGAAGAGCAGTGGCTTTAATGGAGCTATGAACTTTCCAGTTACAGCAGACTATGCAACAGGAAGGAATTAGGCAGATTCTTATCACATAAACACCAAGATAATTGGGGTTTGCTTACTTATGAAGAAGACTGAAAAAAATAATTATGTACTGCTGGCTGGAGTGTAAGAGTACCTTTATCTTTTTGAGCTAAGTTGTACCAGAAACAAAAAAATTCTTTACTGCGATGCAATGTTTCTAGGACTCCCTTTTAATTTTCCTATCAGTCTTGAGGGAAATTGGGAAAGAGTGTGGAATGGTAACATTATCATGCCTCCAAAAGATTATTCCAATTGTAGTGTGAGAGTAAAAGGCTGTAAGAGCAGCCCAAACTAGCCTGGATGGACCTTTGCTCTAGCCCAGTATCCTGTCTTCACTGTGATCATATCACATACCTACAGTAGAATACAAACACAGGCAAGTGCAGTTCTTCTCCCCGATACTCTTCCAAACTGCAGCCATTTGCAGTTCAAGGAGTTATATGCAGTATTATCTGTGGTGAATTTATGCTTTCTTAACATCTTATAATTTTTAATATCCAGTTTTGATATAGTTTTGAATACCCTTTCACTTTCATATGGTAAGATGTAGAAGTGTGAAATAGAAATATTTATTGACGATTACTGCTGTTTCTACAAGCTTCTTAGAAATGTTACTAGATCTTGGGTCCAGTACCCTGCAAACTAGCTGGAAAGCTATCACAGCTGTAGTATATGCTTAACCTTGAGGGCTGTGTTAGGCCTGCAACCTGCTTCATCGTGTGCCTAGGAGTTCATGAACTGAAGCTGGTTTTGTAGGTTCAGAATTTTTAATTGACTGCAGTACAGCATGATTAATTTCTTCTATGCAGAAGGAACTGAGGAATCTTTTCTTTTGTGTGTGACAGGATAAAAGCATTGGAGTATTTTGTTGGGTCCAAGAATTTTGTATTCTGTGTGGGGAGGAAGTATTGCCTGTCTTTATTCTGCAAGCTGTCTGGCAACTCCTTGATGTTTCCAGGGCAATGCTTGCTCTTTATGCTTCACTCTTAAAAATGTTCATGTTCTTTTATTATTTTGCTGATACTAAGACTTTGTGAAAGGATGCAAGCAGTTAAAAATACAGAGGTTTAGCTAAAGCTGAACAGAGTTTTTGGCTCCATGGTTTCTGCTTCTTCAAAGTGTCTGTAAATAGAGCATCTCAACCAACCAACCAACCAAATAAAGTTTAAAGAGGCATTTATTTGATAGTATTGATTAGTCTAAAGACAGGAGAGAAGAATTGTTCCTCTTCAGGATGGAAAAGGATTAAGGGAAATGTATGAGCAGGATGGAGAAGGTGCCTGAGGAATGCCTTCTGACTGCTACTCCAACTATGCAAGAAGATGGCATCAAATGAAGCTAAGAGATGGCAGGTTCAAAATGAGCAAAAGGAGGTACTTCTTCACACATAGATTCTGGAACGCCATGCTTCAGGCTGTTGTAGGTACTAAAGGGCAGCAACTTTCAAATGCTGTCAGAGACACAGTGCTACATGACGGTTGGGATGACCTCGTGCAATAGTTCTTGTGTCCTTGCAGAACAGGGTGAACAGGTGTATGCCTGGTGTCTCTTGCATAGGTGTTTGTGTCTTACATCAGATTAAAACTGTAGACTTCTGATTCTCAAGCAAAACAGGAATCTAAACTACCTTTTAATTTCTATAGAAAGAAGTAATGTAAAAGTTAAATATTTTGGTTATATAGGTGAAAGCTAGAGTGAATATTTTAGAAATGGACAAGACAGTCCAGTAGATTTATTATAATTACTTACAGTTCCTTTCTTTTATGGTTTGCTTACATGACTTACTGCCAATTGAGAACAGACTCTTTATTGTAAGGGTGTACTTGCCTATTTCCAAGCACAGATCATTAGGTCTTCCACCTAACCTACTTCTTATCACCTCCTCTGCTAACTTCTTTGGAAAAGGGGAAATAGAAATGGGGTTTGTTAATTGAACTAATGTAGTTTAACTAGTGTATTGAAACATCAGTAGAAGTTGGCAAGATCCTAAGTTGACACCTTATAGCTGGTCATGTTGAAACTTTGATGTGAAGTTCAGTTTCATCTCAGCCAAGAAGGTGTGTTGAGTAAAGGGCAGTTTTCACTTACGATAGATAACACGTGTTTTTAAAATGAACATGCACCCTTTATTTTTAGTCTAGAGAGAACCAATACTTTTTTAGTTTAAACAGGACAAATTTACTGTGCTTTGCTTTGCTAAGAGCAGTGGCTCCCAGGCTGCCTGTAGCTAAACCTCACTTGAAAAAAAAACCCAACCAAAGATCCATGATTCAGACCTTGTGGATTCAGCTTGGGTCTTCTAGAATTCATTAGCTTAAGTTCTGTGCTCCAGCTTTACGGTCATATGCTTCTACTATGCCACTGAGACCTGCCCCATTAATGGGGAACTACTCTAGGGGTAACTCCTTCTGAGCACATCTGTCTAAGGTCTGGGAAGGTGTCGGTATTACTGCTCTAGAGCATAGTAGATTCTTGCTTCTAGTGCTTGGATATTCCTTGCTTCCTTCTCAGATCCGGGAGCTGGTTCCTGAGTCCCAGGCCTACATGGACCTGTTGGCCTTTGAACGCAAACTAGACCAGACCATTATGCGAAAGCGTGTGGATATTCAGGAAGCACTGAAGAGGCCAATGAAGGTATGTAATGTATAAAACATTATAAATTAAGTTAGGGCGAAAAAAATAATTCTTGTATTAAATGGCGGAATGGTCTTCCCAGTTAAAGTCCTGTTAACAGGTCAGACAAAGCTCCTAAGAATAAGCAGCTGGGGAGCAGCATGCATAGAAAACTGGTGGGGAAAATTATGTGGATATTATCAGCTCTGTCTTCTGAAAGGCTTCAATAAGGATAATAATAGCTTCTGCATAAACAAACACTGACTTTGGAACTTTTTATTAGAATGGTTAAAAAGAAAGTAAGAGATTAGAGGAGTGTGCTAAGGAAATGTATTAAATTACCTGTTAGAACTCAGTCATAAGCTAAACTTGTGGAATAATCAAACATGTAATGGGAAGAATGACGTACAGGAAAATTAGTAAAGATCTTGCAAAAAATGTACACATTCACATAGTCTGTAAAAGGATGATTTATGTAAGAAAAGAATGGATGGCATTTTCTGTAATTTCTATTAGATTGAGCCCAGCACTTCACCATACATAATACCCTACTGAAATGGTCTTTTCCTAAGTTTTCTGAGTCTGTTCAACAGAATCATGGAGAAGTTTAGGTAGGTGGAAACTGGCAGTCATCTAATTCAACCTCCTGCTCAAAACAGGGTTGTCAGGGCCTTGTGGAAAAAAAAATCTCTACGGATGGAGATTTCACAGCCTCTTCAGGCAACCTGTTCCAGTGCTTGGCCACTTTCATTGTGAAGAATTTCTTTTCATTTCTGTGACTGTATTGAATGCTCATGCTCATTCGTATAGTAAGTCCTGTAGTATGAGTAGTTTTGTAGCTGCATGTCTATTGTGAAGTAAAGCTGTCGTTTTTGTTTATACCAGGGTAATGGGTATTAGCCCAACTAAGATCAATATTCCAGTTTGTTTGTCACTGTACAGGTATGTGATAAGATGTGGAAGGCTTTTACCTCTGATGTTTTTCCAGTTCATATATATGAAACAAACTGGAAAGAATTAAGTTCCATTAACATATCTATTTATAGATAGGAAGTGAAGTGTGGATGCTTTAAATCACAAGTTTGTAGTCAAAAACTGCTCTATATAATAGATTGGACTGACTCTTGAATAATTTGCCTTAGCTTCTTAATGTCTGTAGAACACCATTGTATTAAACTAGCTAGGAACTTGGCCATGCTTGAAAGTAATTGAAGACTTAGACTTGCATTCATAAGTCTGCAGGAAGATGCTTATTCTGTGGCAAACTCTTTCAACTATAAGGAGTTGACCAGTACATGAGGTTACAGCCCTGAATATCCAGAGATGTCCAGGGCCCTGTAATTGGGAAGAGTCAGGAGGCACAGCACTCTACAGAAACTATAGACAGAAAATTCCATTTCCATCTAGGGCTCAACAGACTTTTTAAGTATCAGTTACTCAGCTAGTTAACATCTAAAGAATGATCAATCAGATGTTTTTCAAATTCATGTCTAGACTTAGCATGTAGCAGCTGTGAAATTCAAGACCTGTCAAAAGAGAGCTAAACCCAGATTATTTGAGGTTGTTATGATATTAAGTGTATTAATTTTATTATTGTTGGAGCATTAGTAACAGCAATAAAATTTATCTCTACATTTCCACCTCCTATCAAAGCTTTTGTAATTTTGAAATATTTGCCTTAAAACAGTGGTTCCTAAAATGGGATTGTAATCCTGATAAAAATTTAAATTTGTCTGAGGCATGTGATAATATGTAGGGAATATGCAGGACTGCTCCAAATTACCAGTTGTAATTGCACTTACCATATTGGTCACAGTGATTGCGTTGTAGTTACAGTCTTTGGCAACCACAAGTTTATGGTCCAGTGTTGCTGACTTTTTTTCTCTGAAGACTAATTATTCTGGAGAAATTTTAGGGCAAATGTTTCAGCCACTTTTGATTGAGGACAGTGTATGAAATTTGCTTGGCCTTTTGGTCCTACTTGGACATTCTGTGAACAGTTGGTCTGTTGAAACATGACAGCTGTGGGGTTGCTCAGAAAGCAAGGAGACTTAGGGCTTGTGAGGTTGTGGAAGGTGCAGAAATGGCTTTCACCACCTGCCAGCTCACTTTACCACTGTTAGCAACCCCTCTCAGCTTATTCACTCCAGATGCTGCCTTGTCTTTTCTCTGCCTTTGGGTACTAGCATGTTCTCTTCTGTCAGTCCTGTGTACTTGGGCTACATTCTCATCTGCAGAGCGGTATTTGCTGCATGCCACTCCTTGCAAGTGCTTGCACTGACCTTATGGAAAACTCATGCACTCAGAATTCCATAAAGGACTTTTTAAGAGAGAGTCAGGCAGACAGGGCTGTTTGACTTCAGTGTGGCCAGAGGTACAGATATAGCAAGCTCCATGGCCTGAAGGAAACAGAAACCTCATGGCTCAACTCCAAACAAGTAGATGTCATTAAAGAAGAATGCATTACTGAAAATCTGGACAGCTAAGGCCATGGTGGACTTTGGGAGTGGGATTTATTTGGCTAAGTATAGACATCTACATTGTATTTATTTATATGTAAGCTAGTCTTGATTCCCTTTATAGTCAAGAGATTTAGTCAGTGTGGGCAGTGGAGTTCAGGGCACAGTACAGTAAACAGTAGTAGATGTTTAAAAGAATATGGATAAATCATGCCTTAAAAAGTGCCTGTTTCTCTCCATTGTCTAAGCCTGAGATAACTAGTTGTGGACATAAGCATAATTTTAAGACTGAGATGATTTTCATATCAAGGTCACCTGGCTGAGAGCAGAGCATTTAGTGACCCATCCCACAAGCAAGGTTCCTGTTCTAAGCTCTGGCTCCACAGATGATATTTTTGTCTCAACCGAACAAGGGGCTGTCACTCTTTCATACTGAACTGGTGGGGGATATTGACCAGATCTGTGTGTGCTTTGAGTTCCTCAAACTAAATGCGCTTTCCTCACTGAGGTT
The DNA here is from genome assembly GCA_039877255.1 of Loriculus beryllinus. Classification (NCBI taxonomy): domain Eukaryota; kingdom Metazoa; phylum Chordata; class Aves; order Psittaciformes; family Psittacidae; genus Loriculus; species Loriculus beryllinus. Next base: position 24,152 of record JBCJKH010068883.1, on the reverse strand, counting down.
TTAAGATAACTGATGAATTACTATTGGATTGCTGGCAGAAGGAAATTTGCATTTTGTTTTTCTGAAACACAAAGGTTTCTGCATGATCCTCAACCCTCCAGGCAAACTGATTGATTTTTTTTTTTGCTCAGTATGCCTTGAGCCACAGCACACTCAGATTTGTATCTGAGATACAGAGTTCTGTTGTTGTAAGAGACTGTCATCTTTGTTGTTGTAAGAGACTGTCATCTTTGTTGTGTACTGAGTTCTGTACCTGCAAGGGATATTTGTAGGGGCAGAAGAATGAATAATATCTGGGGGTTTTTGTGTCATACTCTGAACCCTACTGGCATTGAGCTCCTAGAATCAAACCTGTACTCACTTCAGTCAGCAGATGCAGTTGGTATCATTTACTCCAACTTAAGCAAAGCATTTTATTCATTCTTCGTGAGATGTTATGGGGAAAGAGCTGCGGATTACTAAGGAAAATTTAAGGTGACTGAGAGCAGTGGCAGTTCTATCACTTTTTAGCTGTAGATTCCCCTCTGTACTTTGAAGTCAGTGGCACGTAGGCAGTGTACTTCCTTTTCTGTGACTGTAATGGTGGACTTGGCGCTGGCTGGGATTAAATGGAGGAATTCCTGCTATAAAACACTTGCCAACTGATTTCAAACATCATTAAAAGTGATGAGCAACAGAAAAGTCCTAGTATTGCTGCAGAAGACCCTAGTGATATCTGACTTGTTAAAGCTGGAATGCAATGTCAAAATGAATGGTTCAAACTAGAATAATGCAAAAAAGTGCTTCTGGAACAACCCAGAGAAAGGAAGATTCACCTTGTGTATGTCGCTTGGCTTTTATATGTGAATACAAAAAGGAAAAAAGGGAGGGACTGGTAGTGGCTGCCTTTTAGGTGGAGGGGAGGAAAAATATCAACAGATAGGCTGAATGACAGTATTGGCACAAGAACAAATGGGGAAAAGGTGCCTGAATAAATGTAATTGTCAGAGAAGACTCCAAGGAGCGGGAAAAAAGATTTCAATTTTGAAATTGTATCTTCATTGGTTCTGAAATGCATTACATGGTACAGACCTGTAACCTGGACTTACTGTTGCTGCCAGCTCAGTGACCCCAGACCCCATCAAGCATTACAGTGGTTTTCGTAAGATATTTTAAAGCTCTTCAGGGTAAATGTCTGCACAAGCCATTTAAAGTAGAAATATGTTGAAGGTAAAACAGAATTTATGGCAATTTAAACAAAACAGTATATTGAGGGAATTTTATTAGGAATTTTCTCGTCTTTATCATCAATGATAAAATTTACAAAATAAAAAGAAAAGCCGAATAGCTTGTAGTTTCCTGAAGTGTGAGGAGATCAGTCTGCAGCAGATACATCCTCTAATTACTATGTGGTTATATGTATGGAGAGTTGTGTTGTCCTTAGTCTCAACATGTGTCTTGATCTGCAGTCACCTAATGTTTGAAGGTCACCTCAGTCAGTGGGCTTTAGGTGAGTCCACCTTCTTCTGGGTGCCCTGAATTTGGCCCTAAGAGTTCTGAGGTTATCTTCTCTGAACTGATCTGGGTCTTCTTACACATGTTATTATTGAGAAGACTGAGTTGCCAATGGGACCACATCGACATGTGTTACTGCATTACTGGCTGGCTTGTTGCCTAGATAGTTACTAGTAAGTTGGACAGAGCCTGTGCTCACAGCCTTACCATACTGTGCTGCTTTTAAGTAGTTAGGACTGAATCAAACCACTGGGTAAAAAGTTCCTCAGCCTTGACACAAACAGGCAAAGAGCATGTGCATTCTTAACCCATCACAAACTAGCTGAAATATTTGGTGAGAACATGATAAAATCTTGCATGATCACCCTCCCTCTCCACATGCAGTGGCAATAGGAATTATGAGGCTCGTGTGGATCAGTGTCCTTACTAATAG
>JBCJKH010068883.1:0-13627 GCA_039877255.1 Loriculus beryllinus | reverse complement strand
GATGGGGCAGCCACAGCTTCTCTGGGCAACCTGTGCCAGGGCCTCACCACCCTCATTGTAAAACATGTCTTCCTTATGTCCAACCTAAGCCTATTGTTTTTCAGTATAAAAGCATTGCCCCTTGTCCTGTCACTGCAGGCCTTGTCCCTTTCAAGTACTGAGAGGCTACAATAAGGTGTCCCCAGGACTTTCTTTTCTCCAGGCTGAACAAGTCCAACTCTCTCAGCCTGTCCTCACAGGATAGGTGTTCCAGCCCTTGGATTAATTTTGTGGTCTCTTCTGGACCCGCTTCAACAGGTGCTTTGTTCACATTACAAGCCAGTCTTTTCCAGTAACATTAAGAAAGTAAGGAAGAACTTCCCTCAAGTGTGCACTGTTCCACCACTGCTGGGATATTTGCACCTTACCCTGCATTTGTCAGAGAGAAAACTTAATTAGTTTGATCACATTTGTGGTCTATACGGGAATTAATGTTCAAGAGAAAAAGAAAGCCTGAGAAGGAAGCATAGAACACAAGCTAATATACGCAGCCTTAAACATTTCTGTTTCTTCTGCTTGTACAGCTCAGCAAACAAAAACGGAAGTTTTCATCTTTTTTTAAGAGTTTGGTTATTGAGCTGGACAAAGATCTTTATGGACCTGACAACCATCTTGTGGAGGTAAGAAGGTCGTGCATCCTTTGCATATAAACCTGATACTAGCACAAGTAAACAGCTTTGTGCCTGTTTTCTACCTTGTTTACCCTGCATTCGCTATCTCGTTAGAGTACCCTGCTTAAAGTTTTCAAAATTCCTTTCTTTTTAAGAATTGTTTCCTAGCAGAATCTGTATAGTCTAAAACCATAGATGTGGTAGTGATGTGGTGCACATCTTTGGACAGAATGTGTGAAATGGTGAAAATACTGTGCACATTTTTCCTAACGAGTAAAGCTTGTTAACAGAAGAACAGATTGTGCACTTAAGCTGAATTGTAAGGGTAGAGCAAGAGATTATCTGGGGGAGGGAGAGTGTTTTGTGGTGGGTTTTTTTTCTTTTCTTTCTCTTTTATTTTTTAATTAATTGCAAGATCTCCAGAAGGCTTGTACTTGTCTTATTCTTACATGGCATGCTGTGCACCTCCATGGCTATCACTGAATAAAAGACTGACCATATTACTTTGCCTTTTCCTTTGGCAGTGGCACAGAACTCCTACAACCCAGGAAACGGATGGCTTCCAGGTGAAAAGACCTGGTGATGTCAGTGTGCGGTGCACATTACTCCTCATGTTGGACTACCAGGTCAGCACACTGTTTTTGGCATGGAAAATACAGCCACTTGGACATAGCGCAACAGAGCGTATTCATCCTGTCGCATGCATCAAAACCCAGTATACTTGGACTCAGAATGTCACATAGTCCATTGAGGTTAGAATGACACCAAACTGACAGATTATTTAAAAATTAAAGGGGACATATCAAGCAAGTTTCTATTGCAGCCTAGCAAAATACTGTTCTAAGCAGTATGATAATTAATATTTTTATTGTCCATCTGCAGAAAGAATATGCATTTCCACCTCACGCTTCTCAAAGAATAGCCAGATAAGTTGCACATGAGTTATGTGTGTGGTTCTGTAGAGAATTTCAAAGGAGTGGCTTTTGCTAGTGGTACCTGAACTGTGCAGCTGTGGCAGCCTTTTTTTTTTCAGAGCAAACTACACAGCTTTCCTGGGTTCTTCAGTTTTGATTACATTGTGCCCTAATCTGTTTTAAGACAGCAGTGCCCTGGAAGGGTTAGAGTTGCCATTACTCTTAGGTCTTGTTAGGCATTCCTGCTTCCTTTCTTTTGTCAGTATTAGTTCTATTGTACTAGTAGTATTTGTGAGCTGAACCCAAACAAGTCAGGGAACTGATCCATTTGAAAACTAACAAGATTGACTTTGAAATTGGTTCCCTGATCCCAGCCACAGGAAACAACAACAAAAAAAAGTTAAGCAAAATTAGGTTATTCTGCCTTGGGATAGAATGTGAAAAAGGTTCCTGGGCACAATTTCAAACTATTTTAAGCTATCATAAGGATAAGCTGCTCAAAAAAACCCCGCTTTCATTTCAGTTGTGGCTGTGCACTGCCACAGTCTTCATCCTCTTGGCACAAAGAGTGGAGATTGCAGTTGTGGAGCTCACTAATCTGACTGAAACCATTCCTGAAGGAAATGTTGCTGTCTTAAAGAAATTAATAGAAGTGCACTGCTGAGAGGACGTGGGATCTTCCTTCTCAATGGTAGTTCAGTCTCAGATACATATTGATTGTATAAGATCTTACTCTGTGCCATTCTCTTTCCCCTCCATGCAGATAGCATCTGTCCAGGGAAAAGACATTCCATTTTATGTTAACGTAGAGAAAATTTTAGGAATTTTAGAGAGTGTATGAGCTAACTGCAATGCTGATGTAACCAGTTAAAATCTTTATTGTTAAGATAGTATAATGGTGTTTGTTATGCTCACCATTATTACAAATTTATGCTTTAAAAAAGATGTTCTTTTATTCTTAAGTCTTGGTTTGTTCTAAAGCTAGCATTGGATGACAAGACACGCAACAGAGTAATCCTTGCCTAATAGTGTGGCAATTATTATACTTGCATATTGGGAACACAGTAGAAGGGGCACCAAATCCAAAAGTATCCAAGGAATGTAAGTAACTAGAGATGGCAAAACTGAGTAGTTCAGGAGTTGTATCACAGAGGTCAAGAGAAGAAACATGTTGTATCAACTAGCTGTGGTTTGTTAAATTTTCTGGTATGCAGCAGAATGGTGTGAACACCCCTGGAAAACAGAGTTACAGGGTACTTTGTTGCTGTGATGCAGCTGAGCATTAGGAAAAGTCGAAGCATCATTCTGACTTTATTCTCTCTGTCAGATGGACCTTCAGAGGAAGGTCCATCCTCTTTCTTCCCACTTCCTAAAGTCAAGATATGCATCAGTGTTGAAAAGAAAAATTCCTTTCTGAGTCTGCATGCAAATCGTTATTATATAGCTAACACATGTGATACAGATAGTCTGTGTGCATAGCACATGTAGAGTGCCCCTTTCTTTTCAAACCCTAGACATAGTTCTTCCAGAGCACTGACAGTGATACGCATTTGAGCATTTTGTATTTTTTCAATCTCTGCCATTGAATGGGGTGTTTTGCCTGAGAAACAGTCCCACAAGAATCAAAGCTGAAACTCCATACCTGTGTATCTGGTTGCTTTTCTCTCTACTGCCATTTCCATCTCTTTGTGTTACAGCCTCCACAGTTTAAACTGGACCCACGACTAGCCCGTTTGCTGGGGATACACACACAAACCCGGTCAGCCATCATCCAGGCTCTCTGGCAGTACATCAAAACAAACAAGCTGCAAGACTCCCATGATAAAGAATACATTAACTGTGACAAGTACTTCCAGCAGGTAGCTCCCTTTTGGACACAGTAGCTCTTTAGAGGCAAACTGGAGTGGATCCTTTCCAAGAAGCTATTTAGGTTTTGGTTGAAAATAAGTAAAACAATACTGCGTTGGGGTTTTTTTTCCCTCTTAATCTTAGGGAAAAAAAAACCCAAAAAACAAAACCCAAACACCAACTGTTTTTAAAATTCCAAAGTGTTTTCTTGTATTTTTATTTAGCATGAAATATTGCAGGAAACATATCTTGGGAAAAATAAAGCAAACTGCTTTTATATTTCCTCTGGTAAAAAAAATATTTTCTTTTTACGATATGCTGTTTCAAACTCTTAGTGAAAGAGGAAGTGTTCACTTCTCTCCCATTATTGATACACTTGATACTGGTGTTCTGTTAAGGTGGCCTGTGCCGTTTGGCAACTAAACCAAAAGTGGGATACCTAAAATTGTTGTAATCTGATGTATCTGACAGCTAGCCCAGGCTGGAACTACAGAAGACTAAAAGCCAGAATTATAGCTTTCAAAATCACCTTTCTTTTGAACTGTTGATTTCTTACCTTCTCATTTGATTGCAGTTTATGTTTTGGACAGCAGTAACATGCTTTATTGTATTCCAGATCTTTGACTGCCCACGGCTAAAGTTTTCTGAAATTCCTCAGAGACTCACTAACCTGCTGCTGCCACCAGACCCTATAGTGATAAACCATATAATCAGGTAAGCTGGTGAGTCAGCTCAGCACTGTCATGTGCAAAACACTCACTATATAAAATACAGAAACAGCTACAGTAGCAGGGACCAGAATCTAGTTTTTATAACTTCCAGGTGAGTACCTTGGACTTTCTTGTGTGTTTATTCTCTGTGTCATTCTGGTCTATATAATTCCGAATGATTTTCAATAGAATGGTACCAATTCTCTAGGAGTATACAAAACAACTTCTTCTTTTTATGCCTACTAGAATACCACTGAAAGAGTTGGTCAGGTTTCTTTCCTAAGGGGAGAGGTATGAGAGTTTGAATCCACTTAGAGGGTAAAAGAGGGAAATGAAGTAAGATATTGTACATCATGAACAATCATCGCAATCACTAAAATGTATAACAGTATTACAGTGCAGTGGCCAGGCCATGCATGCTTTGTTGGGATTAGGTCAGCTGTTGTTTGGGTGTTGATTTTATTCTAAGAATGCAAACTAGTTGGAGATCTCAAGAGATTCACAGTATAGAATGCCTAGGTTCAGAGAAGGTCGTTGTGATCAAGAGTACTGAGCTTCTGGCATTCTTGTCAAAACAGATGTATTTCTGGTATAGTAGATGAAATACAACTCTCAGCTATCTAGGGCACTTCCAGCACATTCCATATATAAGTGACAACTTGGGGGGGAGAGGGAGGGACGTGGACAGATAAAGAGATTCTTGGGGATTGCAATCTTGCCATTTAGATACTTCAGTCTTTCCTAAGTTCCTTTGTGGTCTTGGTCAAAACTGTGATTCTGGGTGTTTAAATATTATTTTTAATTGAGCATAGTGACTTCATTTCCTACAGAATATTGACAACAAACATTTCTGAATATACTTAAAATCAGGTTCTTTATTTTAAATTTTATATATATTATACGAAGTTTAAATATTATATAAGCTATCAAAACAAAATTTGCTTTTTTATTCGAGTGTATAAAACAGAGTAATCAAAAAGCAGCTTGACTACCGTGTAGATTGATAGCTATATATAAACTGTAATTGAAGACAACTCAGTGACCTATTTGGTGGACCAAAAAAGCTGAGGTCCTCAGAGATAGTCATTGTCTTGAAGAAAAATGACAAGGAACTGATGGTTGTTTCCAGGGGCAGAGAGACAGCAAAGAGCCTCTGAATTCTGATTGACGAAAGATGAGACAATATACTAGGATATACAAATATATAAAGATACTCTGTTCTTAAACTCTTCCAAGCATTTGCGATAGATGTGCAAAGACTGCAAAAGAGTGTATTCTTGGCTGGATGGATATTTATTCTGATTCATTATGGCAGTTCTAATGGTTTTCTGTTATACTCTCTATAGTGTTGACCCAAACGATCAGAAGAAGACAGCTTGTTATGACATAGATGTAGAAGTCGAAGACCCATTAAAAGGACAGATGAGTAGTTTTCTTCTCTCAACAGCTAACCAACAGGAGATTACAGCATTGGACAACAAGGTACTAGCCCAGGAGTAAGGTATCACATAGTATATATTGCATATCACATGGCATTGTGTACCTTCATGTGGGCTTGGTGTCATGTGTCAATGACAATATGTTATAAGACAGGGGCTTCTCAATTGGATGTACTCTCAAGGGATGAATCAGCCACATGCAATGGGAATACAGAGGAGTGAGTGGCATTCCTGGTTAGGATGTGATCCAGGGCTTGACACAGTTGTCAAGGTGATAGAAACAGAGTTTCACAGATAGCATAATGAGTCTGCTGGCATTCAATAATCATCTGAACTGTTTGACTATAACTTTTTATTGAGAGGTCGTGGTATCTTGCTAAATTGCTATAAAGCAAAGCTAATAGAATGTCATGCTCCAGGTGTGTCTTGTGCATGTTTGGTGCAGAACAGCTCTCTGCTGTAGGTGTAAATATGGAAAATGCATGGAAGAAAAATCAGTTGGAGCAGTTGGCAGAATTGTTTTCAGGCGTATTGAAAAAGGGTCAGGCGTACTTTAAATAACAGTATCTGTCTTACAGCAGTGGTGAGCTCTGCAGGCTTGTATTAGGGGCTCATGTAGTGGGGACTGTTAGCCAGCTTTTGGCATATATGTAAATGGCTGGTTTAGCTTGGTAAGGGATGAACAAAAGTGTCTTCTCAGATCAAGGGAAGAAAAGGTGTGACTCTGTGGACCAGAGGTGACTTACGTGACATACAGATAGGCCCAGTTTCTGTTTGTTTACCTCTACTACAGACAAATACGTTAAACCTTGGTCTTCATATGGTTTTAAAGGGGGGCTGGACACTAGCAATCCTGTGTGTTCTGGTAACTATTGCAGCATCTTTTGTTTTATGGCTCTTGAGAAAGCTCCTTTGCAGCAGGGCAGCTGCTCAGCCAGTTGCCTATATAGGCTTGCATGCAGCATGCATAGCATTATTCCATTTCTAGTTCAGCCCACCATTTCCCATGTCTGCATCACTCCTTTTTTTGAGCACCTCCTACAGCAGACAGCAAGCTATGATTAGTGAAGTTTCTGAAGTGATTTCTAAGTAAACTGACATAGGCTGCTGCACTGTTACCATCTGTACCATTTATTGCTGGGCTGTCACAGTCCTCTAGTGGAAACTCCGTGCATGCCAACAGATTTCTCTCCAGCATGGCTACATCATTTTCCCAAATAAGGAATAATTTTAAGTTGACAGCAGCTCTCTTCTGTTGACATACCATATACCTGTGCATATAGTAGTGGCCTTGATGGCACAGCGAGATCAGGGAAGGATTATTTTCCCCATGTGCCTTGCCACATTAGCTGTTATGGCAAAATAGATGTATACATGAAATTAAACAAGACAAGTTTAAAATGTCAAACTGGAATTTGAGAGGAATGGAATAGCGAAAGTTCACTTTTCTGTGTGTGTATTTGCAAAGGATCCATTAACTGTCCTCCCATTGATCATATTTGATTTTGTTATCCAAGATGATTATAGGATCTTGACTTTAGGACTGTTTAGAGTCTTCATTCTTCCTTGATGGCTAATGCTCAATTTTTTCATAATATTTCTGAAGATATGACTCATTTTCTATAAACCTTCCATACTCCTGATTTTTCATTTTCACACTATTTTTGGTGCCTTTAATGGGCTTTCTCATAAGAAAAAAATCTAGAAGGCGTGGCTGTTATGTGAGTTAATTTAATGTGGACTTGATCAGGAAATCACCAGAAATTTTAAGGATCACAGCAAGGTATTGAAGATACGATGATGATTAACCTGAGCAGTAACTGCTTTCTTACATTGGGCGCTGTCTAAAGACATTATATAGCATCTTTCCTGAAAAATCTCAGAGTTGTCAGAAAGACTAATTATACACAGGAAATTATTACATTGTATAGTGACATGATTTAGCTCTTCAGTATTGTATATAGCATCCTATTCAGCAGTTCAACGTAGGAAAAGAATTCTGTATAGCAGAAGTACAGGTGAAACCAAAATGTAATTGCAGGATTGCGGTTAACTCCCTCTTTGAAGGGAGAAAGCCATGGGGACCTGCGCAGTGTAGTACATAACTGTCACCTTTATACTTCACAAGAAATGCTAATAGGACTCACCTCAGGGTTACTGGATCATGGGAAGAATCAAGTACATCTGCTTTGTTTTTTTCTGTCAGATTCATGAGACAATTGAATCTATAAATCAGCTAAAAATACAACGTGATTTCATGCTGAGTTTCTCCAAAGATCCCAAAGGATACATCCAAGACCTTCTCCGGTCCCAAAGTAGGGATCTTAAGGTAAGCTAAGGTTTGAAGAAGAATGAATAGTGGAACCAGGATGTAGGAATTTTATCTTAGTGCATATACAGTGTATAGCTAAAACATTCAGGATGGAAAACTGGTGGAAGACAGTGAGTGGAATACTGCAATCCCAGAGCAGACAGCATGCAGAAAAGACAGCTTAGACTGTATTCTACTTCCAGCAGAACAGCTGTGCTTAATGGTGGGTGAATCTGTGGTCAGACAGCAAGAGTGAAGTGCAGGGCTGTGTTGGTGTATTCTGTAAAATAAAAGCTATATTGTGTACGATAACACAATTTGACTGTTCTGTTAGTTCATATTTTAATGTTATTTAATAAATAGGCACATTAAATATGAGCTGCCTTTGAGCTTAGCTTTGAGGTACCTGAGAAATGGAATGTAAACAAGTTCAGTTTTTTGGCAACAAAAATTAGTAATTTGTTCCTCATACATAAAGTTCCTCATAAAAACACCTCAAAATCAGATGTATAATGAATCCATGAAATTATTTTAATAAAATTATCTCTTTCAAATAGAAATGTCTAGTTTCTTAATAGTCTTCCAAAAGATTTGTTGTTAAAATTATTATTATTTACTCTGCATTCAAAAGGGGACAGGCATTTGAAAGAATGTTTAAATAAAGTACCTTTTAAGCTTGAAGAGCTTAAAAACTAAGTTGCTGTAGAGCTTCTCTGACTGAATAGTTAGAACAGTTGTTCAGTGCTCTCCCTGACTCACCACCAGTCCCATAAGGGCCTTCTCTGTAAAGTTCTGCCCTGCTCACATTGGAATTATAATTGCACAATGCTACTCTGCAAAACATGTAAACATTTTTATATTTACCCTTAATTCTGTGATGCTGGAGACTTAGTCATCCAAATGTTATTTTTTTACAGAATCATAGGATGATTTTAGTTGGAAGGAACCTTAAAGCTCATTGAGTTCCAACCCCCTGCCATGGGCAAGGACACCTTCCACTGGACCAGGTTGCTCCAAGCCTCGTCCAGTCTGGCCAGGGATGGGGAAGCTACAGCTTCTTGTGGCAACCTGTGCCAGTGCCTCATCAACCACATTGTGAAAAAGTCTTTCTTATATCTAATATAAACCTACCCTCTTTCAGCTTAAAACCATTGCCCCTTGTCCTGTCACTACAGGCCTTGGTAAAAAGTCTGTCCCCATTTTTCTTAAAAAACTCCTTTAAGTATTTAACGGCACAGTAAGGTCTCTCCAGAGCCTTCTGTTCTCCAGGGTGAACTCCAGCTCTCTCTTTATAGGAGAGGAGTTTCACCCCTGTCACAATTTTCGTGACCTCCTCTGGACCCACTCCAACAGTTCCATTTCTTTCTTGTACTGTGGATCCCAGAGCTGGACACAGTACTGCAGGTGGGATCTCACAAGAGCAGAGCAGAGGAACAAATCCAGCTCCAGATGGCCTTAGTTTTCCTGAGCTGATTCCGACACATCTGGGCAGCATCCCCATATTCTTCCCAAGATACAAGTCCCTAGTTCCACTGCCTGTACATTTCCTTCCTATGCTTTAGCTTGACCAGGACGTCCTTGCTGTGTCATGCTGGTCTCTGCCTTCCTTTCCCTGTTTCTTACAAATGGGGATCTAGAGCTCTTTCACTCTTAAAAATGTCCTTAAAGAGCTGCCAGCTCTGTTCAGCTTTTTGTCCTTAAGGGCAGTTTTCCAGGTGGTCCCATCCACTAATTCCTTAAACAACTTTCTGTTCAAATCCTGCTTTCTTGCTAGTTGTGTAGAGACTGGAAAATCAGCTCAGGAGTTCCTGGAATTACGAGGGTTTTCTGTTCCTCACACTGTAGTAGAATAATTTGTCCTTAATGCTTTCGCCATCAGAACTTTTCTTGAAATCAAAGTAAAATACACTTTGAGATAAGTATAGATTTGTGTTTCAATCTAATGTGAATACCTTAATAATATCAAACTGTTACCCTATGTATGGGTAACTACTGAGGTTCTTTGAATACATAGGCTAATAAAATAGATGATGCTGGGGAACTTTTCCTGGGTGCTGGAGCTAAGCTATCCATGCTGTTGAACTGTTAGTGATTGTGGCACTTGGCCAGGGCAACTACTGGTGTTTAGAATTATTCCTTGGCACAGAGAAAATAGAGGTTAGGAGCTGTTCACAGCTGACAGTTTGTATGTGACCATATTGTTTTGGTAATTAAGCACACATGCCATTCATTGTCCATTTGCCTTGGGCTTAAAGAATGGTCCTGAATACTTTTAATGTAGTAATACAGATAAAATTTGACTTTAGGTAAATCTCTTTATGTTTCTTTACATGGTAGAAGAGTTATAATGAAAAACATTTTTATTTTTGTCACAGGTGATGACTGATGTAGTTGGCAACCCAGAGGAAGAACGCAGAGCTGAATTTTATCACGAGCCATGGTCTCAAGAGGCTGTGAGCAGATATTTCTACTGCAAGGTTTGAAGGAATTATTCACACTGCTGGCTTGTAAATGGATCTTCTGCCACTAAAAAAAATGAATCTTCTAAACTGTACAGTTTCTCTTTTACTTTCAGATCCAGCAGCGCCGGCAGGAACTGGAACAATCTCTGGGAGTGCGCAACACATAAGTACTGTTCACAAGATCCCATTGGCATCATGACCACCAAACCAGTGGACTTTCCAGTGTTACTTAGCTCACTGTTACACATGGACCTGCTTCCTGACTGGACAAGAATGTACCATCAGCACACCAGTCAGAACACCAGCTTTGAGTGACCCTTGAAAATCTTGCCCATGGGGGGTGTCTCAAACAATTCCAGGCCAGAGACAGCGCCATACAAGTGTCAGTGTTAAAGAAGATTAAAGGTTCATTCATCAATGCACATCATTTAAGTTTTAATGGAAAGTTCAGACACTACACAGCAAATCCTAATGGGCTATGCATAGAATTGTGGGTGGCACTGAAGGGGGAGGTTGAGATAGGTGTTATAGGAGACTACAGATTTAGAGAAATAAATGCAGTTCTCATCCTATTTACCTAAGAGTCTCAAATAGTAAATTCTCTGGAATTAGACAAGATAGTCTTTCTTACAGCTGTGGAATGCTTTACATTCCTGAATAGATTTTTTACTCCAGGTGGAACAGTACAAGAAGCCATCTCACCATGGGAAAGAAGAAACTAGGAGGATTTTCATTTCTGGGATGAAGAGCCCCTTTTGAAGAAAGAAGCATAGTCAGGACATCTCTTCTGCAAATTCTAATACTTCTTTTTTCCCTTGCCCCTGCAGTGAAAGGTAGACTGATTTACATTATCTGTACATGGGTATGATCAGTGTGCTGTACTGAGAGGAAGACAATTATCCGAGGGATAAGAGCTTCTTAGGCATTCTTAATGTCAGTGGTATTAGCAAAGCTGAAGTTGAAGCAAGAAATGAGACATTCTGAGAAAATAAAAATAACTTAATGGTGCTTTGCTGATACCTGCCTTGAAAACAGCAGATACTAACAATAAGCATATATGTAAAATACAAGACATCTTAAATGTTTCTCTGTGTGCCAGTAGATATCTGCACTGAAAAGAAGTTCCCTAATTTTTAAGTTGGTGCAGAATTCAAGAAGCTTAACTTCTTATAATGTGGCAGTTTTCTCTTTACTTCAGGATGTTAACAGGTCTCACATTTTGATCATAGGTGAACTGCCCCTTACTATGAATGATTTGGATCCCACATACATGATACATACTGGTCATATAGGATGCTGTTGAGTTATAAAGCACTATCAGCCTTAAATAGCACAGAGAACATACCACATTGAAACCATGTTCTTTGTAAATGTACAACAAATTCAGACCATGGGAATTTAAACCATATTTAATTGGACACAGGGACACCTTCATTAAATCCTCCTCTCCTCATTTTTTGTAGTGCATAGATTAGTCCATAATTAATGGCCCGACATGATTTCTAGTGCAAAAAGCAGCTGCCAGATTGTAACTGTCCAGATGATGTGACACTTAAAATGCTCTTAGGTTACTCCTTTGCATCTCCTTTCAGTTTCTTGGAAAGATAATCAAATTCACATGTGGTACGGGAGACTGTTCTTCTTAATAATGCACTTTGCTGTAGTATTGTCCTTCTCTCTTCTGCTGTCTTTGCCAATTTCTTTCTATGTCAGACTTAAAGTTTCTTCTGTCCAGTCACAAAAGAGATAGTCTTCTCTTCCACCCCTTCATTTAATACTGTGCTTTCACATTAATAGTGCTATAGCCTTTACTCTGTCCATTGTGTTTAGAGATATTGTGGGAAATTTACATTTGATTGCAGTCATGATGGTAGTACCATCACGCAGAACCATTGGTGTGAGAAAAAGCATAGCTGTACCTCTTTGCCCAAGGCCTTTTACCAGGAATGGCTTTGTTTGGAACTTTGTGTTAAAACCTCTTTTTGCAGTAAAACGTGAAATCTTTTGTGTTAAAACCTCTTTTTGCAGTAAACGTGAAATCTTAAATGGCGTATGGTGAGGGGCTGTGAGGCTGCCAGACTTGAAATCTTACTTTCTTTAGGACTCCACTAATTGGAATACAAGCAAGCATTATGAGGGAAACCAGTGGGGATTGTCTGCTACTGTGCTTCCATATTTATTATGCTGCTGTGTCAGTTGTGTGCATGCTGTCCAGTGTACAAAACTCTTTTCTGTATGTGGTAAACAGAGCAGCTACATTCAGGGGATACATTCAGTCTCAAGGAATAAGAAATGCGGAGAATGATATGCAAGGATGTGAGAAGGGCATGGGACTGGGATAGATGCCTGTGGGATGTCTGCCAAGGAATTTTGTGTTTTGAGAACTTTCCCATTGAAGTGGCAAATATTTGTACAGAGAAATTTCAGTCATGTGCCACAGCTGGCAACATGATAATGGAGTCCAGCCTGCTTTTATAATCTCTCTGTTGAATTAATTGGATGGATCTATTTCCAAGTCTGTTTCAGAGCAAGCTAATGAAACTAATGTGGTATTGCTGCCCAGTGCTCACAACAGCATCCCTGGAAGGTGGATCTGTGTAAAGCACCAATGGTGTACTGAAGTGTGTATGTATGCGTGTGTCCATGCATGCACATGCATGAGTCAGCCACCGTAGATGACACTGAGGATGGCAATCCAAAATCTAAATTCTTACATCCCACTGACCATATTCCTACTGTACATGAACAGAATGATCACCAAGAGTGAGTTTTAGGAATAGCTGTCAGGTGTGTTTCCTTTATTTAACTGGGATTTGAGATTTTGATGCTTTTTTCCTGTGTTCAGGTCTTTTACTTTAGAGACACAGAGAAATTCTGTCCTCTGTTCCAGGAGTGCAGCCAGGAGCTTGCTTGTTTGCAAAAAGAGAAATTATATTTAAGAGAAATAATGGAGGAATACTGAGCATATGCTTGGGCGTATGAAAATGAAAATGCAGTGGTAGTGGTACTGAACAGGCATGTAATTGTGGCAGATTTTGAATGATAAATTTAAGTTCAGAATGGTTGTCCTTTTGTGTGTATAAAAAATGAAAAGAAGATGTTTGGTTTATTCAGCCTGGAGAAAGCTCCAGGGAGACTTAAAGCAACCTTCCAATACCTAAAGAGGGCCTGCAAGAAATCTGGTGAGGGGCTTTTGACAAGGGCAGGTTGGGACAGGACAAGGGGGAATGGCTTTAAACTGACAGAGGGGAGATTTACATTCAATATTAGGAAGTTCTTCCCTGTGAGGGTGG